>JASPKP010000781.1:7500-37052 GCA_030674155.1 Stramonita haemastoma | reverse complement strand
TTTGGGAAAAATTTAAAAATTTTGGGGGAGTCCTGAAGGAAAAAAAAAAAAAAAAAAGGGAAAAGACTTTTATTGGAAAAAACTTAGCCACTCTTGTGAGAAAAAATTTTCCTAAAAAAGGGGTTTTTGGAAAAGGAAAAATCTTTTAATTTTGGGGGGCTTCAATCTGACCAATTTGTAAAATATCAAAAATAAAGGAAATTTTTAATTTGTTAAAACTTAAAACTAAATAAAAAGTACAAAATATTCCCCCGGGTTTCCACAAAAAAAAAAAAGAGTCAATTTTTCTTAAAAACCAGCTAAAAAGCAAAAATTTAAAATTTACGCCCGGTTGGAAAACTTTAATTTTCAAAAAAAAAAAAACAAAAGCTTAAAAAAAAAAGGGTTTTAAGGGGCCCTGAATTTAAAAAATAATTTTTTGTGGATTTTTAATGCAAATTGGCCCGGGGGGGGGGGGGGGGGCCCCCCGGGGGGCTGGGGGGGCCCCCCAAAAAGGGGGGGCGCGGGGCTTTTTGTTCCCCCCCCGGGAAAGGGGTCCCAAAAAAAAAAGGTTTTGGGCCTCCCCTTTTTGTTTTTTTTTTGGGGGCCCCTTTGGGTCGGCCCCCCTTTTTTTGTCCCTTGCTTTCTTTGGCGGGGCGGGGCGTTGGGGCCTTTTTCTTTTTTTTAAGTTTTTTTTTGGGGGTTTTCCTTTTTCTTGGTTTTTTGGTTTTTTCTTTTTTGCTTTTTTTTGGCCCGGCCCCTTTTTTGATTGGCTTTACCTTTTTTTTCCAATAAATGTTTCTTAGAGGTATTTACTGCCTTAAGAACACAAAAAAAACAACACACACAACACACACACACAACCAATATATTTATATATTAATTGCAGCATTATCTTACTCAGTTCACTGCTTCTATTTGTTAAACTTTTAGTATGTTTGTTCAAGCAGTTTTGATGGTTAGCCCGTTTTGTTGTTGTTTTTTTTATTATCCCCATTCACTGCCACACAAAACACCGATCTTTTTTTTTTTTTTTTTTCCCCAATCATTTGTCTAAAATCACTTTTTAGTGGATAGACGTTAAATGAAGACAACACACACACGCTCCCCCCTCCCCATACAATCCACACCCACCCGCCCCCACACTCCACAATGCACACACACACGCTCCCCCCCCCCCCTACCCATACAACCCTGCACACCCACCCATCCCCCCCCCCCACACACACACAATTGGTAGAAAGACATTTGAATTTACAAGCAATTCAAAAAATCAATAAGCCAAAAATAAGACATACTTATTTTATGGGCACTATGCATGTATGTGCACGCCTGTATGATTGGCTACTTACATAACAGTGGCAGGTAAGTAATTCAGGAAATTAAAAACACACACACACACAAACAAAAAAGAGCAAACAAACAAACAAAAACAACCTCAGTCAGTGTATGAGTTTTGAACTCGGATAGCTACTGGCACAAAGGAATTCCTTTTTTTCTGTTTGTTTTGCTGTTGTGCATTGAAAACGACGTCCTGAAGGCAAACAATTGAAATTGAAATTTGGTGGAAATGCTTTCTGTTTGGTGAACTTGCTTATAGGAAACTGACTGAAGGAGGTTCCCTTTTGCAAAGTGAAGTTCTCAAAACTGACTAGACTTTCTTATATTTTCAGCTAACATCTTTGGTGGGACCAGAAACTGACGTTCTTATAAGAGGGGTTTTTATAAGCGAGATTCTTAATACTGACCTTTCTTAAGTCTAATAAAGAACACGTCCCACAGAACCAAATTGTTGCTTTCTGTTAAGGGGGGATTCACTGTAAGTGAGCTTCTTATAATGGGGCCCCCCGACTGTATACAAATAACAATAAGTTGGAAACTGAATAAATCGACCCCCCTGGAGACCATCAGACTTAGGGTTGAAACTCCTTAGCAGGCGAATCTTATACAGCATAAGAGAATTAGAGGCAGGACCAGATGGGTTTATACTGAAATAAACGGCGAACTTGATAAATTACAGGATGCTGACTAAAAAGTTTCCAATGTATTGCTTTTCAAGGTGCTAAATATGTAAATAATGAAAAACGCAAGTTTTCCGTAATTCACATTTATTTGATAGAAAGAAAAATGGCAAGCTTTTCTTAAGCTATTGTATTGGACTAGAACATGAAAGAAAAAAAATAAGGTAAAGAATTAAATGCAAATACCATTTCATAACTGTGTTTGTTGTTGTTTTAAACACCATAATTTCACCAGATCTGCACTGATTGTAAAGAAAGCCTTGGACCGAATTGTTGAGGCTCTGAAGGGGTTTAATTTTCTCCAGGAACTCCCTAAGGATTTTGTTTTTCCCTAAGGATTTTGTTTTTTCCTGAAGGATTTTGTTTTCTCCCTAAGGATTTTGTTTTTCTCCTCCACAGCCACAGCAGTCCACTCTAAGGTTCTGTGCATCCTCTCGTTTGATTCTTCATCCATTGGGAGGGTTCTGTGAACCCTTGCTTCGCCTGCGCTTTTGTTTGACTCCATCTTCACCGTCCACTTCGAAAGTACGTTTTGGGGTGGTGGATACAGATGAAAGCGCCAGCAGGCTGGCCTTGGATGTGGAAGCGCAGGTGATCTTGGGGTCAGCGTGGGTGCTTGTTGTGGCAGTTGTTGCACTGAATCCTCAGGAGTGTACACTGCAACAAAGATGTCAGAAAGTCATTAGAGACAAAAGCCAAAGTCTAGGGCTCCTGCGATGCCTGACATGGCCAAGTGAGGTGGACCTTGGGGAGGGAAAGCTATGGGGAGGAGCTATGGGGGAAAGGCTATGGGGAGGGGAGCTATGGGGAGGAGCTATGGGGAGGAGCTTGGGGAGTAAGCTATTGGGGAGGAGCTATGGGGAGAAGCTATGGGGCTTGGTTGTGTCGCTGAGGCCGCTGAGGCGGATGGAGGATTTGTCACTATGACGGACTAACTAGGGAACACTGAAAAGAAGTAAGCAGAAATTTGTTGTAGCCGTACTATATGCACTCAAAAACCTTGAAAGGAAGACAAAAATGTTGTTGGCAAAGTTAAATGGTAATTTACCTATTTATCATTGGGGCTCCACTCTAATTACTTTTCTGTGAGAAGTGATAGAAAACCATGTTCATCATTTTTTTTTATGTTGAGACTTTCATTACAACACACCTGTAAACCCCCGCTGAGTGGAAAATCACCACGGGTGGAACCACAGCTGGGTCGCCGTGAAGAAGGTCGGCCATTACATCCAGATAGGCCCAGTGGTCCTCCCCCTGCCAGTGGCCCTTGTTTTGGTCGCAGATGATTTTGTACCTGAAAACAGGACAAAATGTCAAATTCACTCTTTTCTTCCAACTGACACATGCAAACATTCTGTAAAACATCAGGCCTATTTCAATTAGTTCCTTTGACTCCAGGAACCTATGTAGAGGGTCCTACACGGAAATTATCTAGCTTGCCACTCTTATTCCTGTTCGCTAATTCGATCTGGAAATATAGAGTTCCTGACTAATTCCATTCTTTCAGTAACCTAAAGAGGAGTAGGGCTCGACTACTTGTGGGCCGAGGAGTGATAAAGGGGGGATAGAATGAGGATAGTAGAAAAATAGGGGAAAGAAAAATAGAGAGGATGAAAGTAGGCGAGTGAAAATATAAATTTATAACCTCAACTCACTCAGCGGTCACACTGAATACACTGTGAATGTGACGAATAACACCTTTTGTTCAAAGTAACCTCCAGACCGAGCGAGTTGGGTTTACAACATATTTTTCACAACACAACCTACTACACTACAACATAAACAATACAAATCTCCAATTGTACTGCAAAAAACAAAAGATACTCTGCCCAGTCCTCGAAACACAAAAAACCAAAACATCAGTCTCAGATCAGGTCGCAAAGATTAATCAATTCCGACTCTACTACCATAAAAGTCCTTTGGGTGAGACAATAAACTGAAGCCCCGTGCACGAACACACAGAGACCATCTTGCGTACAGTTTAAAACCTTTTCGCCTTTCGGAAAGAGTAGGCCATCCGTGTCGGTCAGAACAGGCTGCAAGCCTCATAATGACTCAATGTTTGTAATTGTTTATGATGATCATTACACTTTGTACTATAGTGTAACTATGGTAGGCAAACAGGGCGTGCCTCCAGGAATGTCAATATGAAACACATTACGACTCTTTAAATTGTTCCACTTTTTTCAAGCAGACACTTGCGGAGAAAAATTGTAGCCATAGGCCCTCATTTCTGCCGCAATCCTCTTCCAGACATCCTCCTTCTTCATTGTCGGCAACTGAAGAAGATGCCTCTTCTTCCTGTAAACCTCAAGCAACAAGAGGACTGTTGCGTGAGGCCACAGGCGGGCATCCTCAGCCTCGGTCTGGCTTCCTACAACAAAAATGAAAGTCATAAAAGTACATGAGCAAAGTATACATTCCTTTACAGATGTTTTTATGCCACATGAAACTCACAAATTTCCATCATGGAAATCAAAAAGAAGAAAGTACACTGAACAAAGGACAGGGTTCACATAACCACAAGAGTTATTTTTGGGCCCTAACTAGTTTAGGACACTACTTCGTCAATATCAAAAAACAAAAAAATGTTGTGCTAGTTTTCATCTTTTTCTGTGGTCAATAATTGTGTTGGTTTGAATGTTCAAACCTAAATTCTATTCTGGCCCATGTGTTCTTAAAAAAAAACAACAACACCCAAACCATGGGGCAGAACTTAGAAATGGAGAAAAAAACAAAAACAAACAACAACTATATATCTGATGCCTGAGCCTCACCTTCCCCACCATCATCCACACTGCTTGAGGTTGTCACCTGCCTGATTTGGCTGGAAGTCTGTGGTATCTGCTGTAACAAAAAATAATAATAAATGTCTATATTTTTTTGTCTCCATTTCTTTGCAACCTATTTAATTTTTGTGACATGTATAGTGTAAAGTGTTTTGGATTAGTTGGTGGTGTCAGAATACTGTGACTGAGTTTGATTTCACGAATTGCGAATATTACCCTTGTATGGCAGCACATTAACTTGTCAAAGCAACACCGTCCTGAGATAATCCTCTGTATTTTGCAAAGGAACATGAAACAATCTCTCTCTCTCTCTCTCTCTCTCTCTCTATATATATATATAAATTTTATATATATATAATATAAATATATATATATATAAATAAAATTATAAAATTATATAACATGTAGCAATAAAATAATAATAATAAAAATAAAATGGAGGCTTGTATAATGCAAATTCCCCAAAACATGGGCTTACTGCACTGTACAATCAAATCAATCAATCTAAATAGGTTACATATGAATGTGAACAAAATTGACCAACAAAAAAATTAGGAAAAAATGCATGCACATACAGTACACAACATATTACATGACCAGAGAATAAACATAAAATAAGAACAACATCATCATAAAAATGTGCAGTGCAGTACAATGCATTGCAAACCCACTTTCTCTCTCTCTCCACACACACACACACCACACGCGCGCGCCCCACAGGCGTGCGCCAAAAAAAAATGTCACTGATGGGTAGGCCTACCGATGTCTGCAGCACGGATGGAGGGGCCTGCTCCGGCTGGGTGGTGTTCTCGGTCAATTTTCCGAGCATACCGTCCGGCAAACTCGCCTATCCCCCCTCGACCAGTTGTTTAATATACTTCTGGTCAGTCGGCACCTGGAGTTCACTGACAACATCACCACACAGGTTCTGCAGGCTCCAGTTGCTATATGACCCTGCAGCAAAAACACGCTAAACGATGTGATGTATTACTATGTAACGATGCAATGTTATTACTATCACTGATGACATAATAACTGATTACTTTCATATCAAACATACTGTCACTGTCATTGCAAATACAAGTAGAACGTATTGGACCGACAGAAGGATTCGCCGAGATAAGACAAACATGTGAAAGTAACGAAAGTAGCAGCACAACTGAAACAAACTAGTAGAAAATCATCCCTCTCCCATTACCCACATAAAATCACCCAAAATTACTGAAAAACACTTACCATTTGCAATTCTGTCCCAGGTAACCTTGGGAATCCGACAATTAAAGCATGTGTTGTTCAAATACAGCACTCCTACTCTGACAGAAGATCGCTCTGCAAAAAACAGCCGCCATTTTTGTATTAGCCCGCGAGCTGCTCTAGGAGCGTCTCGCCAAGTCTTGCTAGATACTCGCCTAAAAAACTAGCCTTTACGTCACTTCCGACTAGCCTGACTCGCCTGACTAGCCAAATACTAGCTTTTCTCGCCAGTTACAACGCGCCTCAGTCAAACTGTCTAAACTTCATGCAGAGGAATCTGCCATGGCTGGAAATAGCTTACAAAAATACACATAGGACTTGCAAGGATTTAGAATCCAGATCAATGTTAAGAGGGAAAGGGGGGGGGGGGGGGGGGGGAGAAATCCTCTCAGACATTTCAGTAGAGACTTGAACTTTCACATGTAGTTCACACTAGATCAACAAGTATAATGCTCTAGATCTAACCACTAACCTCTTTCACAGTTTGGAAAGTGAAAGAAATTGGGTCGTTTTTTTTTTTAGAGATGGGAGTCTCCTTTTCTGTCTAACACCTGGCGGGGATGGTTGTGGTTGTATCAGCACAGCATGACGTGATGTTCTGTCTTCCCAATCATTTAACTCCCTGTCTGTCATGGTGTCTTTTGCTGCTGTCATTTTACAAGTGCCTGCTCTCTTGAGAATTCAAAACACTCCTAACATAGCTGTTGATTTTTTAAGTGGTTTTGGTGTGAGAAAAAAAAGAGAGAGGGTAAAAGGAGAAAGACAGCGTGAATGTACACTTAAAACGATTGCTATCGTGTTCTTTTTAATTGGTAATCAGGGCAACACAAAAGGTTTCTGCTTGTTCGCCTTAGGTGGTGATGAGAGCTTAAACAATCCAGGTAATTGGGGAAGATTGGTTCTGTGCAGATTAAATTTCTGATGTTTACTGATTGGCGATATTGGTGTGTGTGTGTGTGTGGTGTGTGTGTGGGAGAGAGAGAGAGAGAGAGAGAGAGAGAGAGAGAGAGAGAGAGAGAGAGAGAGAGAGGCATTAATAAGTTTGTCAGGAGGGTGTGCGCTTTTTCCTTGCTGCCATTACCTGTGTGTTTGTTGTTGGCGGCTCCTGCAAGGCACTGGAACCATTTATATGGGGGATTACCTTTCCAGTGGACCATTCCAGTGACGTGGAGAGGTGGGGAAGTGGGGGAGGGGGGGGGGGTCTGCTGTATGGGTAACAGCTTGCCCTTCATACTTACTAAAGCTTTGTGCTCTAAAGCCTAGAGCCCGATTGCATAGTCTTCCGAGACTGTCTGGGATACCTACTAAGTATTGTTGGGTTTTTCTTTATGAATTCACCCTCCACTCTTCCCCAGGAATCCAATGGGTTAGTTTCAGATATGAAAATTAAATGTAATGAAACATGAGTGTCATTGTGTATGAATAGATATGTAAAATAAATGGGACGGGATAGCCTGGTGGTCAGAGTGATGCACTAGAGCGATGCACGCTGCTGACCCGGTTCCAATCTGGCTCTAGAGAACTTTTCCTCTGAGTTAACATCAGTGCCCACTCCAATCCCCCCCCCCCCCCTCCAAAGTCCTTGGATGAGACTATAAACCGAGGTCGTGTGTGTGAACGCATGCAGAACATCTTGCACACACGTTAAAATCAGTTCCGTTTTGGGGAAGAGTAGGCCATAGTGTGGCTGTCGCGCCCTTAGTCTGGTGACTGTGGGGGCACCCCTGAAGACTTGACAACCAGTTCCCTCCTTTCCTCTCTCTGTTCTTTCTCAAAATTTGGTTGAGTTCTAGGCCTGTTCATTCGCTCATATTGTCCTCCCATCTCTTCCTTGGTCTGCCTCTTCCTTTTTGGACAGTGCCTTTCAGCATTGTTTTTGCAAGTTCTTTCGATTTTGTGACATGCCTGTACCATTTAAGGTTACGCTTTTTTACGATTGATAAAAGATTTTTCGTAGTGACCAATGGTTTGCTGGATTCTGTTACGCACCTCTGCGTTGCTTATGTGGTCTCTGTAGGAGATGCCAAGGAGTTTCCGGAAGCATGTCATCTCTACTGCCTGTACTCTTCTGTCCAAATCTGCAGTCAGAGTCCAGATTCACAGGCATACAGGAATATAGATATGACAAGGGAGCGCATTAGTTTGATCTTGGACTTGAGTGAGATATTTTTATCTTTCCAGATGGTGTTCAGTTTTGACAGTGCTGTTATT
Organism: Stramonita haemastoma; assembly: GCA_030674155.1. Taxonomy (NCBI): domain Eukaryota; kingdom Metazoa; phylum Mollusca; class Gastropoda; order Neogastropoda; family Muricidae; genus Stramonita; species Stramonita haemastoma. The sequence continues at coordinate 28,798 of JASPKP010000781.1, read as the reverse complement.
GTCTGTGCAATCCTGCATACTACATCTGGCTTGGACCCCTCGTCTGATACAACGGCTCCCAAGTACTTGAAGCTTTGAACGTTTCCAGCTTCTGGTCATTGACCCTGATATCAGGGCTGATGCCCTTGGCGTTATTGGTCATCAGTTTGGTCTTCTCTGCACTGATTTCCATGCCATAAGTTTTAGAGGCCTTGTTCAGGTGTTCTGTTAGGCTGGCAAGCACTTGCTCTGATCCTGCTAGTCCCTCAATGTCATCTGTGAAGCCGCGGTTTGCGATCGTTCTGCCACCAATGCTGACTGACCCTTTATAGTGTTCCAGTGCATCAGCCACGATTCTCCATGGGAATTTCTCTGTTTTAAAGATAATAAAGTATTTTGAATTGAATTGAATTGAGTTCTCTCAAGGAAGCTGTTGGAAAGAGTGGGTGAGAGTAGACAGCCCTGCCTTACTCCAACTGTTGTTCGAAACCAGTCTCCAATGTTACTGTTGTAGTACACTGCACTGGTGGACTTGTTGTACAGCTCTTTGATGACTCTGATCAGGTTTGCATTGATGCTGTACAAATTCAGGGTTGCCCACAAAGCTGCATGCCACACCTTGTCGAATGCCCTCTTAAAATCAATAAATACGTGGTAGATGTCTTGTTGATGTTGCAGGTACCGCTCACAGAGTAATCTGAGGTTGAATATCTGTTCAGTTGTGCTACGCCCTGCTCTGAAACCTGCTTGTTCCTCAGCAGTGATGGTCTCTGCTTGTGGCTTCTGTCTGTTCAGTATAATCTTCAACATGACCTTGCTTGGGTGGCATATATAGACAGCAATATAGACAGAGACAAAAACAAGGACTGGTAAATAGACCACAGCTACACACATATAGCAGCAAAAAAATCAGATATGCAGGCACACAGACAGACAGACACAGACAGCAAGACAAACAGACAGAAAAAGAACGATGCAGAGAGTGTCACTTGTACATAGCAGCACGAAAAGAGGCAAGACACTCTAACTGCCCACTGATTCTTTATGTGCACGCTGGCCATCCGTACATCTTCCCAGCTTCCGAAAGGACGACCATTCGCATGCAGCTAAGCGCGTGCTCATATGCTAATTCATCCCGTGACCACAGGCAGCCAATGAAATTGCTGTGACACGCAGAGGGCAAGGGTCAAATTACATACGACCCTGTGGCTGGAAGTGTCAGCGCGCGCACTGTGATTGGAATTTTCAGCAGAGGGAACCCTGATTGTGGTTCCTATGGTGATGAGAACTGGTGGTCTTGTGGGCTGGGTTTTTTTTACGTAGGAGGTTTTGAGTCTTAGGTTCCATTCTCAACACGTATGAACTATTCAGGGTTATATGTTCTTTTTTATTTAAACAAAGTCCTGTCTAACAGAATGAATGTGGGTTTTGAACATGTTGTTCGATTTGGTGAAGGAAGGGGTGTGTGGGGGTTGGGGGGGGGGGGGGGGTAGCTGTAGATGAATGGGTGGGTAGGTAGGTGAGTGTTGGAGTTGGATTGTGTAATGGTTGTGCATTGGTGTCCTATTGGGGATTGGACAGTAGCAAGGGTGCGGATTCGAGTCTTCATTGGGATACCCCTTGAATGTTAATGGGACTGTTCCCTTCTGGAGTTAACATCTGTAGCTGACTGACTTCATTTTCTTCAGGTCCTTTGCATGAGACTTTAAACCTTAGTTAAAATAATGTGCAAACGCATGCAGGATATCTTATAGGCTACATGTGTTGAATAGATAACTCGTTCATCCTCCATAAAAGAGCAGGCTTGTTATGTCCGGTAGAATAGATGACACCAGCATACCTAGCATGCATCTTCCGTAATCGGAGAAGTGTAAGCTCCGCCAGGTCTAACTTGTATCGCGTAATGCTAAATCAAAAGAATATGCAAGTAGGTGGTTTCCTGAACTAGTGTCATTGTACCTGTCTGCACGGCAAGATGTGACAGGCCACTTTTACGTTTACTCGCATTCATTTATTCAGAGGCGAGGGAACCCCATGGTGTGTGATTTGTGATGTACAATTTAATAACCATCAAACAATTGCTTCCCGACTGTCGAGATACTCCAGGATGTTTAAAACAAGCATATTACTGCAGACTCCTTAAATATCTAGCTTAACTATGTCTAACCATTGCCTCCCCCTCCCCTATACTTTAAAAGCAGTATTTCATGATGTAGAACAATGTACACAATAGCAGAGCTGAATAAGAATGTTTTTTTTTTTAAAGACTTTATTTCACCTGGTGATATTTTAACTTCCTGAGAGAATTTGGTATTTTCCTCTGATGATGAGTTAACACGTCATAGTTATTAACTGCGAGTAAAGTTAGTTTTGAGGGTTTATGTATTGGTTTTATTTCATTTTATGAGTTACGTGCCGTTCTCCCATAACGCAGTGACTGTCCTGGGTTGACCTTTATGATTGGCCAAGGCATTGATACGAGAAATGGCAGAAGAAATGGCTTTAATCATGTTATAATCTGTGTATATAGCAGCACAGTTTTAATCTGGGATTTAACTATTAATGAGGTGATAGCTTTGATATGGCCTCTGAAGTCAGTGGGGCTATGAACAATAGAATTGGATTGGATTGGACTTATGTGAGTTAACGGAAACCCCTCTCCCCTCCCCCCTCCCGTCCATTGGACTGTGAGAGATGTCTTTACCGGAGTACTGGTTTTTCTGATAAGACTGCATGTAGAAGTTCGTCTTTTTGACATGTTTTCATTTTCTTATTACCCTTTCCCCCCTTCTTTTGACACTAAGATAAAAGGGGAAGTTGTTCCATAACCTATGTGGTCGTAGGGGAGCAGGGCGTCAGAGACCTCAGCTTCTCTAGGGGCCAGCATATTGAGGACGGCGCCCATCTCCTCCCCCTCGCTGCTTTACCTTCCCTGAACCTAAAGAGGGCAGATATCCACTTACAGCTGGGTGAGCTGGGGGACTGTACTGAAGCCAGGGTGCGCAAACGTTCATCCATCCACTTGGTAGCCTCGCTCGATGCTGCTTAACCGTAGTTTGGGGAAAGCGAGTGCTCTGACCACTGAGCTATCCTGTCCTTTGATACTAGAGGGAAGAAGAAAACAGTAGAACTAATAGAAGGATTGAAATTAATCTCTGATCACAAGAACCAAGCTTACAAATTTTGCAAACAAAGATAAGAGTGGGAGAAAAAAAATACCCATGTTGAGAAATAACTCTTTTATTTGACAAGAATAACATGTATGTATGCAGGTGTACACACACACTTGCAGACACGCATACGCAGTTACACACGCACTGTCTCTGTGTCTCTTTCTCCAGAAAATACAATCTCTCTCTCTCTCTCTCTCTCTCTCTCTCTCTCTCTGGGAGCCGATGACGTCAGGTGAAAGTGAAGACGCACTGAAATCGCTCTAGTATTTTTATGATTATTAACTAGTTTTTAAGTGGCTTTCGCTTTTCATTGTTTGTATAGTGTTAGATCAAGAGGATGGGCATATCGGTACAGGCGTACAGAGCAGTATGTGGAACATTTGCCGCAGTATATGTCCGTTTCATGTTGAAACGGGCAGAATTCAAATCTTCCACCAGAACCTCCATTCTGACGTTGAGAAGCCGGCGAGACGGTGTCATGTTGGGATTGACCCTCACCTATCTATTTTGGGGCGGGCTGTTATTGCGGTGTGGTGATGTCGAAACTAACCCTGGACCAACCACCCCTCCTGGATCCACTGGCCGCAAGCTGAGGCAGACCAGCTTGGTTGGTGGTGCTGGTGGACGGAGCACCTTTACTGGCAGAGCCTCCAGGACAACCAGAACGAGAGCTGATGTGACCGCTGATGTGACCACCAACACGCCTACCAACATACACCATGGCCAGGACCCTCCTCTACTGCTGCTACTGAGGTACCATCCTTCAACACCATGTCGGCCAAAATCGAGAAAGTGGAGACCTTGATAAAAACTACCACTGACAGTCTCAATAATGAGATAAAAGTGTTGACAGACAGTGTTGGTGCTTTGAAAGAAGAATTGAGTAACCTGAAGCAAGAGTTAGACAACCTTAGGACTGAAAATGTAGACTTAAAACAGTCAAATTCAGGATTGAAGGATAGAGTTGAAAAGCTAGATAAGAAATCAGAGGAGTTAGAAGGACAGTCAAGACGAAATAATGTGATTTTTCATGGGTTAGAAAAGAAAACTGATGAGACTGGAGCTGATTGTGAAAAGATTGTGAAAAATCTTCTGTCAGAAAAAATGGATGTAGCTGACATCAAGTTTGATAGAGTGCACAGGATAAACTCTAAACCCAACTCTCCTGTTATTGCTAGGTGCTGTTTCTTTCAAGATAAGCTTAGAATACTGAAGGCAAAGACTCGGCTGAAAGGTTCAAAGATTTTTGTAGATGAAGATTTTTCCCTAGCTGTTAGAGAAGTTAGACGCAAACTGATCCCTTATTTAAAGAGTGCCGGAGCAGAAGGAAAAAATGTGAGAATGATCTTTGATCATTTGATCATTGATGGTGAAAAGGTGACCGTCAATGATCTAGGAAGAAATGAATAGCGTGTTGGCCGGCCCATACACACATCTGCCAATAGAGGCAATACACAGGGTAGGGACAAAAGTAAACGTACAAGGCCTCAGATAGATACTGACGTAATAGGCTCACGGCTTTGTGCTGTAAGCCTAGTGAGCGAGAAAGACACGCGCGTGGCGTTGTTGTTGAAGGCAAAGGCCGGTTCAGACTAGGCCTAGGCCTAGCACAAGCTAAGCCTAAGTACAGCTAGATTTGGACAGTGTTCAAATAAAGATGATGATCATAGTACTGTTGAATACATTAGTTCCGCATCTTGTCATATAAATGAAATTGATGAAAGGGTCAGTCTATATAATGTGGTAGATCAATTGAATTGTGGTAATACGAATAGAACAAATAAACCTTTTTCATTTTTGTCCTGGAATGTTAATGGGTTGCTGTCAAAACTCTCTGATGGAGATTTCCTATCGTATGTGCGTAGCTTCGATTTTATTTGTCTGACAGAAACATTCCTGGAAAATATCCAGTCAGATGTTTTTAGTAGCTATAAGGCCTTCTGTAAGTCGGCAGTTAAAGTTAGCCATCAAGGGAGGCGATCAGGGGGAGTAGTTTGTTTGATTAAGCATGAGTTAGCTGCTCTTGTGAAATATTTAGATGTACCATACCCTAACATTTGTTGTTTTCTCTGTGACAAATCTCTTTTGTGTACTTCAAGAAATGTATTGCTTGTTTGTGTGTATATTCCACCTGAAGGTTCTCCTTTTTATAACATGTTTGACAATGATAAGGGAATTGCCATGTTGGAAGAATGTTTAGCTAATTGTGTGGTGACACTGGATGAAGTAGATATAATATTGTGTGGAGACTTAAACAGCAGGACATCAAATTTTTCTTGTCATCATGTAGTAAATGACTGTATTCCAGATTTTCAAAGTAAAAGCACGTCTCTCTGTAGTAATCGTTATTCTGAAGATTCTGTTATCAACAATTATGGTAAATTATTATTGAATATGTGTACTGCACTTAGTTTACAAATTTTAAATGGTATATGTAATGGCGACCAGCAAGGACGCTACACATATATTTCTGATGGTGGATGCAGTGTTAATGATTATTTTTTAGTGTCAGATGATCTGTTCTCTCAAATTTTTGACTCATGTCAATTATTTGTTGCTGAGCGTTCAGATTCAGATCACCTTCCTGTTGAATTACATATTAATCCATTATATAAAACTTATGCAGTAGCTGAGGAGCCATCTGTTGTGGAAAAGTTCGTGTGGGATGAAAACAAACTCTCAGCTTATAAGGATAATCTTTGTAATGAGAATATGTGTGAAAACTTTTTAAATGCCTTACAGATGATTGATGAGAACATTAATGAAGCTCTAGATTTGTTCAATGATTGCATAAAGTCCAGTGCTGAATGTATTAAAAAACAGATACGTGTCAAAAAAGGTCTATCAAATGCTACATGGTTTGATAATGAATGTAAAAGTATGAAATATAGGGTCAGAAAACTTTTGAAGACTTACCGGAAAACATTAAAGAATGAAGACAAAAATGTGTACTGTGTCTTAAGAAGGGAATATAAATATATGCTAGAAAGGAAAAGAAAACAGTATAACATGACTTTACTTGCAGACATGATGTCTTCAATCTCTTCTCAAGTCCAGTTCTGGAAAAGTGTTAAGAAGGCATCATTTAGAAATAGTCAACCAAAGAATAATATATCAGTTGACAGTTGGTTTCAACATTTCAAAACCCTCTTGGAGAAAGACTCAATAGACATCTCAGTGAATAATGATGCTGACATTGATGAAACAGAGGAAGATTTTGATCGTCCAATATCTTTAGATGAAGTATATAGGGCACTAAGAAAGCTAAAGAATGAGAAAGCAGCTGGACCTGATCAAATCATTGGAGAATTGCTAAAAAATGGAGGTGAAGATGTAGTGCTTTTCCTTCTAAAATTATTCAACAAAATCTTTGATGATGGTCTTTTCCCAGATAATTGGACTGAATCTATAATCCTAACATTACACAAAAAGGGAGATGTTGATAACCCTAATAACTACAGGGGAATTTCTCTTAGTGACATAAGTAGTAAGTTGTATAGTACTATCATTAATAGCAGGTTACAGGAATGGGCTATGAAAAATGATATTACAGGTGAACACCAAGCTGGTTTTAAGAAAGGATACTCTACTATAGATCATATGTTCACTCTGCTTGCGTTTGTTCAGAAACAGTTTAGTCATAGCCGTAAACTCTATGTGGCATTTATTGACTTTGAAAAGGCATTTGATTCTGTTAATAGAAACTTGTTGTGGCCTGTTCTCCAGAAAAATGGTGTGTCGGGTAAATTATTACGCTGTTTGAGAGCCATGTATCAGAATGTCAAAAGTAGAATAAGATGTGGTACTAAACTGACTGACATAATATACTGTACCACTGGTGTTAAACAGGGTGATGTATGTAGCCCTTTACTGTTTTCTGTTTTCATTAATGAGTTAGCCAGAGAAGTCATCAATAATGGTAAACATGGTGCCACTTTCTCCCAAGATGTCACAGAATTGTTTATTCTTCTACTTGCTGATGATGTTATCCTGCTATCTGAAACAGTTGTTGGCTTACAAAAGCAGTTAAATAGCTTGAGCAGTGCTGCATCGGCACTTGATCTTAGGGTTAATCTGAATAAGAGCAATATCGTTGTATTCAGAAAAGGTGGGCATTTAGCTGTTCATGAAAAATGGTTGTACAATGGAAAAGTCATGCCTGTGATTAATGTATATAAATATTTAGGAATCTGTTTTTCTACAAAACTTAGTTTCACAACTGCATGTAAAGATCTGGCAAGTCGAGGTAAACGAAGCTTGTTATTGGTTTTGAGGAAATTGCGAATATTGAATAATAACTCTTTTGACCTGTTCATTAAAATATTTGATGCCCAAATACAACCCACTGTGCTATATGGTGCAGAAATTTGGGGTTTGGATGCAGCTGTAACGCATTGTGAATCAGTGCACCTCTTTGCATTAAAGCAGTTCTTAGGCTTAGATAGACGAACGCCCAATGACCTTGTGTATAGTGAAACTAATAGATATCCTCTCTCTGTTAATGCTGCTGTAAGATGTATTAGATACTGGATTAAGATTCTACATATGGATGAGAACAGGCTACCTTTTAAATCTTACAAGATGCTTTATGATCTAGATGTGAAAGGGAAAAACAACTGGGCTACACAAATACGCACCTGTTTATGTGAACTTGGTTTTGGATTTGTTTGGCTCAATCAAGGTGTTGGAAGTTGTAGAGAATTTATAAACACTTTCAGACAAAGACTGATTGACTGCCGATGGCAGCAATGGAATGATCATATACAAACCAGTGAAAGGTATCAAATGTATAGACAATTTATAAGTGCACATGATATCAAACCTTACTTAAAGCTTGATATGGACATACATTTGAAAAGAATTATGTCAAAGTTTAGACTTGGTGTATCAGATATAAATGTTCATAAATTCAGATACAGAGGAATGATGTGCTGATGACCTCAGGTTACTATGCCCGTTATGTAAGCAAGCACCTGAAAATGAGGTGCATTTTGTGTTATGCTGCCCAGTGCTAGAGGATGTTAGGCAGAGTTACATCCCTGTGAAATATAGAAAGCAGCCTAATTCATTTAGACTCTGTTTACTCATGGCATCAAGTCAGCCTGAGGTTGTGCGCAGCCTCACTCTTTATTTGTGTAAAGCCTTTAGAATAAGAGATACTTTATTATCTTAAGTCATATTTTTGCTTCTGATTTTGTTGCAATACAATTCTGCTGTTGTCATTGCTGTTGTCTTTTATTCCACCAAAATACTAAGCAGTTTGGCAACCCCCTTCATGTATGGGCCAATGGCCTTTCTGTGAATAAACTTTTCGAGTTCGAGTTCGAGTTCTCTCTCTCTCTCTCTCTCTCTCTCTCTCTCTCTCTCTCTCTCTCTCTCTCTCTCTCTCTCTCTCTCTCTCTCTCTCTCTCTTTTAAATGCTCGGACTTCTGACTGCTTACCTGATTTTGTGGATGAAAATATTTTATCTGAAAATTGTACAAAACAGGCCGAAAATCACATTAAAAGGCAATCTAAGGATACTGTAATAAATTCATATGGTAGAACATTACTGAATATGTGTTCAGCATTGGGTTTATACATATTAAATGGTGTTTGTAAAAACGATGAAAATGGTTGTTACACATATATTTCTGACCATGGGAGCAGTGTTATTGATTATTTCTTAATTTCTGTGCCTTTCTTTGATTTTGCTTGTGATAGCATGACACTTAAAGTTCTAGACAGAATAGATTCAGATCATTTACCTGTTTTGTTGTGTTTAGATATAGATGTTAGGAGCACCTCTAATAGAAGTTGTGTGGAGGCAGGGGAAGATCAGTTCATTACTAAGTATAGATGGAAACCCTTACTTGCTCAAACCTTTACTGACTCAATGAATGCAACATGTGTAAAAGATGGTATAAACAGGGCAGTGGATTTGATTGATAGTGATGTTAATTTAGCTATAAACACTTTTAATCAAATAATCAAAGATCAAGCAGAATATATGGAGACAAAAATTCAGTTTAATAAACAGCCACCGAAAGACTGGTTTGATCATGAATGTAGAGTATCAAGACGTAATGTAAGACGACTATTTAGAAAATTCAAACGCTCATCACAGAAAGACGATAGGACATCATTTTGTATTGCACGAAGAGAATATAAAAATTGCTTATAAGAAAGAAAAAGGAATTCAATGACTTACATTTAAAAGAACTACTGAAAGCCATAAAGAGTCCGACAAACTTTTGGGAAACTATAAGAAAAATATCACGTAAAAGATCTCAGCCAAAAAATACAATATCTACAAGTCAGTGGTTCGATCATTTCAAAGATGTATTAGAAAAGGATGTGATTGAGTCAGTTGATACTGAAGACGTAGGGGAGGGAGATGCATTGTTAGATAGCCCTATAACAGCACAGGAAATAATGGTAGCAGTCGGAAAATTAAAAAACGGTAAATCAGCAGGTCCTGATGGCTTGATAGGTGAGTTTTTCAAATATTCAGGTGAATCTGTGTTAAAATTTTTAGTGAAGTTATTTAACCATTTGTTTGATAACGGCATCTATCCAGAGGGATGGGTGGAATCCATCATTCTGCCTCTGTTTAAGAAAGGAAATGTAAATGACACAAACAATTATCGAGGAATATCTCTGTGTAATATAGCGAGTAAGATATATAGTTCAGTTGTTAATAATAGACTACAAGAATGGGTAATGGCACATAATATTACAGGCGAATACCAAGCTGGATTCAAGAAGGATTATAGCACAGTAGATCATATGTTTACTTTGTTAGCTGCTGTTCAAAAGCAATTTGCACATAACCATAAATTATATGTTGCTTTTGTAGATTTTCAAAAAGCTTTTGATTCTGTTTCTAGAAATTTGTTATGGCCTATTTTATTAAAAAATGGAGTTAGAGGAAAACTACACAGATGTATACAAAGTATGTATAGAGAAGTAAGGGCTAGAGTGAGAAATGGAGCAACATTATCTGACTTTGTGAATTGTACAAGGGGTGTAAAGCAAGGAGATGTGTGTAGTCCAATATTGTTTTCATTATTTGTCAATGATCTTGCCTTAGAAATTATTGAAAATGGAAAGCATGGAGTCTCTTTTGATGTGATAGAATTATTTGTGTTACTTTTTGCTGATGATATTATTTTGATATCAACAACTGTCGTAGGCTTACAAAGACAGATGAACAGTTTGTATCATGCAGCAACGAGATTGGAGTTAAAGGTAAATATGGAGAAAACAAATATTATTGTCTTTCGTAAGGGGGGATATCTAGCCAGTCATGAGCATTGGAAATACAACTCTGAAATTGTTAAAGTAGTAAATGCCTATAAATATCTTGGAATATTTTTTTCAACTAGACTAAGTTTTACTTTTGCATGCCAGGATTTAATGAATAGAGCAAAAAGAGCAGTACTTGTTATTCTCAAAATTATTTATAGACTAGATTGCAGTTCATTGAAAGTATTTGTAAAATTGTTCGATTCTCAGGTTCAATCTATTTTACAGTATGGTGCCGAAATATGGGCTTTCGAAAACGGAAATCAGATTGAAAGGCTTCATTTGTTTGCCATGAAACGTTTTATGAATGTTGACAATCGAACTCCTAATGATCTTATTTATGGAGAAGTCGGAAGATACCCAATATATCTTAATTCTTATGTGAAATGTATTACGTACTGGCTTAGGATAATGAGACTGGAAAATCATAGACTGCCAAGCAGAGCTTATAAGATGCTTTACAATCTGGATATTAACGGTAAGAAGACTTGGGCTACAAATGTGCGGATTTGTCTAAGTACTTATGGATTTGCATATGTTTGGGATAATCAGGGTGTTGGGGATGTTGGGAGCTTTATCAAATGTTTCAAACAAAGAATCATTGACTGCAGGTGGCAGGACTGGCATGACCATGTAGAAAACAGTAGTAGATTTAGGGAATATAGTATGTTTAAAGTTACAAATAGTGCTGAACCATATACCGAAATTGAAATGAACAGATTTGTTAAAAGTGCTTTGACAAAATTTAGATTTGGTGTATCAGCTATTGCAAGTCATCGGTTTAGATACAACAGGTTAACGGATAAAACAATATGCCGTCTATGCCATAACTCAGAAGAAAATGAAATACACTTTGTGTTATGTTGTCCTGTTCTTTATGACCTGAGGATCAAATATATCCAACCAAAATATTATAAAGATCCGTGTCGTTTCCGGTTCAACGTACTTATGGCATCAAAAAATGAAAATGTGTTGAACAACTTGGCATTGTACATTTATAAAGCCTTAAACGATGGCAATGGTAAGTCATAGACATGGATCTGCTATGTGTTAATTTACATGATTGAAAATGGCAATGATTTCATTGTGAAAAGTAAATAGATATCACCCCTTCAGTTGGGGGCTATGGCCTAATCTGAATAAACATTTCGTATTCGTATTCGTATTCGTATTCTCTCTCTCTCTCTCTTCCCACCCCCCTCACACACACACACACACACACACACACACACACACACACACACACACACACACACACACACACACACACACACACACACACAAAAACAAAAAAACACACACAGTGCTAGTGAGGATGAGGGAGAGAGAATGACAGACAGAGAGCTTTCACGCTCCCAACCCCCTTCACACACACACACACACACACACACACACACACACACACACACACACACACCACACTACACCACACACACACACACACACACACACACACACACACACACCACCACCACCACACCACACCACACTACACCACACACACACACACACACACACACACAAATACACACACACAACACAACACAAGACACCACACACACACACAACACAACACAACCCCAACCCAAACACAACCCAAACACAACACAACACAACACAACACAACACAACACAACACAACACAACACACACACACACACACACACACACACACACACACACACACACACACACACACACACACAACCTCCACACACACAACCTCCATCAAGAGCAAAAGTTGCTGAAGGTCTTCAGAGCTGATTTAATGCTGAACCATCTCGTATACTGCTGCCGAGAGCAAGACAGTAATAGACGAGGTGAAAAACAACACAGGTGAGACGCTATATTCCCTCCCCCCCCCCCCCCCCCCAAAGATATATACAGTTTTCCCGAGAAGCCTAGTGGTTAGAGTGTCGTATTCACTATCTGGCAGTAACTGAGGGAGCAGGTTCGGTTCCAGTCTCCCCTGAAGTGTTTCAGTAAACTTTTTTTTTCTTTTGGAGTTAACATCATCAGTCTCAATTGTTTGTTAAGTTCTACTGGTGGGATTATATATAAATCGAGGTTTCTGTGGGTGAATGCACGTTATGGCATTTTGTGCGCACATTAAAACAGCATGTTTATCTCTTGAAGAGGATGAGGTTAATTATTTACCGGTGGTATGGATGACATGAAGATATCGAGCGTGCAGTCAGCAGCCCTGAGAGAGACAGACAATCAAACGTGCCCTCTCCCCAACAGAACAAACCCAAAGAAACAAATAGAGAAAGAAATTCAAGAACAACAACTACAACCCCCAAAACAAAACAAAATCCCACAAACCATGCACATATACAACAAAATCTAGCCCCTCCCCCTCCCCCTGAAAGTGCACAAATCCTTGAAGAAAAAACAAACACACAGAGACCACCAACAACAAAACACACACACGAAAGGTATACGTTGCATGATAACTTATCACCTTGAAAAAAATAATCTAAAACAGAAAGAAAACCACACACAAAAAAGATGGCCCCGGTCCAAAACAATGGCAGCCACGAGAAGAAAAAAAAAAGCAAAAAAAGGGAGACAACCGAGCCAGGCTGGGAGGCAAAATGTTATTAACCTATCATGTCCGGAGAGCCAGCAAACCAGATGTCATTAACCCTTCATGTGCCAGGCCTCACCGATACCAAATACTGGGAGGTGGAGAGCTTTGACGGGTTCGCGTGACGCGGTTTTTTCCCGCCAAACTCTCCAGCTCACGAAAGCTTGTCACTTTTCCTCCGCTCTTTTCTCGGGCCGGAAAGACAGGGCACGCATCACGCGTGCAAAATGTATGATTGAAGGAAGGGTCTTGTTTTTGCATGCTGCCTGTGTGCTTTTGGTGTCTCTTTTTCTTCTTTGTTTCCCTCTCCTTCCCTCACCCCCACTTTGTTTTTAAAAAAAGTTAACAGAAAAAGAAAGAAATCTTCAATAACTCTGAGAACTCTTTGGTTTACATAATACTTTTTTTCAGGGTTATTTTCATTTGGTTTTTAGTATTTGTGAAGTTCGCTGAAATTATCGTAGAAGCAAAAAGTGTAGTTTTTATTTTTTTTCAATTTCAAAATGTATTACATTGGTCTGTGAGGTGGAAAGATATGAATTACTACAAGGTAAATTTTTGTTACGAAAATTACATTGAGTTTTGTTTTAGCAAAAAGAGCATATTTAACAATGCTTACATCATTTTTGTCTGATGAGAAGTATTTGGATGATCAAGTTTTGCATTATTTTAGAAGTGAAAATGATTCAACAAATTTCTGAAAATATTTAGGAATGTTTCAGTTTAAATGAAGAACCTGGCATGAAGAAATATCAAGGATAATACTTGTAACAGAACGCAACATTAAAAACATAGTAAATAAAATACAGACAAAACACCCCTGTACTTGGGTAAATCCAGAGTTTCTGGATTTTTCTAATTCCCAATTTATTGTATATGTTTAACTGTAAATACTGTACTCTTTTCTTGCATACATACTGCGCCATTGGAAGTACAATCATACACATTAAAGATCTAGGTATGTTCTTTTTATCCATACTACAAACCATACCTGGCTTATTCTTCTAATAAAAAATGGTCGGACTTTTATGGTGTGTGTGCAAGGTGTTCTGGATGCTTCACACTCAGGACCTTGATATGTAGTCTTATTGGAGGATCTTTCCATTAGAAGAGTTGAGTTATATAGCAGATCTAGTTGCATTTCTCAGCAATGAGAAGATCATATTTTTTTGTTTCATCCCAAAACATTTTTCCGAAAATGTAGTTTCATTTTTTCTGCTGAATTATGTGATCAAAGCCAGGAACAATGTGATTTTTCTGAAAGTGTTGGGAAATGGTGAACAATGTAACTTTGGTGGGCACAGATATCAACACAAAAAGCTATTTCTTGCGGTCAAAACAAACAATAATAATTAATAATAATTAAAAAAAACAAAGAAAAAACATCAAGTAATTTTGTTGGCTACAGAGCTCCACAATCAATGTCAGGACTAGCATAGAGTAGTGTATATTCTCCACTGCAGTATACTCTATAGTACTGTAGTATACTGTACTGCTCTGTATTTTACAGTGTTTAAAAAACAGAAAAAAATACGAATGAACAAAGCTGTATCAGAAGAAACTGAAGATCTAGGAAAAGGCGAGGTTGGGGAGAGAGGAAAGAAATGGCTCTCAGAATCCCCAAAGATGGAAAGGCTGAAAGGCAGAGCAGGAAGAGGGAGGCGGGGGGGGGGAAGGGGGGGGGGGGGGGGGGGGGGGGGGGGGAGGGGGGGAGGGGGGCTAGACAGGGAGAGGGCAGAGATAGGTAGGAGGGGTGCTGATGAAGAGAGGGGAGGGGGAGGACAAGTGAGGAAGATTAATTCCTTAAGAAACAGGCAGTGGCAAACCGCAAACGGGCCGGCCCTAAACCAAGGGGAATAATCATTTGGCAGCCGCCTGCCTAGGCGGCGCGGCCAGCGCCATTAGCGCATGCGCCCGGAGGGACAAATCAATGGCGCAAAGAACTATGAATACTAATCACCGTTCTTTCGTCGACCGCACCACTAACCGCAGCGATGTCTTCTTCTTCTTCTTCTTTCATTTCTCTTTCCCTCTGTCCTATCTTTTTGCCCCTCTTTCTTGCTGTCAGATCGGCTGTCTGTATTCCTCAGTTTTTGGCGTCATTCCTGTCTTTCTTTCTTTCTTTCTTGTCTTGGTCAGTCACAGTTTTGTTGTTTATAAAGCGTATAGGTTTGGTACATTTTTATGAATGACAAGTGAAGTGTCGAGTGTGTTGATTTCGCATGGTCATTTGGCCATTTACATAATCCTAGCAGAATACTAATAAGCCAGCAGATAAACAAAACTGACAGGAACAGACTTGATACACCACGTATTTGTCTGCTGATAGAAGTAGTCTTTGTTTTTTTTGCTTTCCTACTGGCGTGATGAATAGTATTTGAAGATGCTTACGAGCTCCTCTCCTAGTAAGGAAAAAAGACAGGAAGAGATGAAAAAGAGAAAAAGCTAAGGAAGACAGATCTAAAGAACACAGAAAAAAACGAGGAAGGAAAAAACCCCATTTTTTCAAAATAATTTTCATTGTAATTCAAGCAGCATGAGAAGAGATGAATGGACTCAACCAGATTCAACTTGCCATGCCAACAACACACTGCCCTAAAAGAAAAAATAAACTTCAGAGCTCAAAAACTTCTCAAGGAGTTAAGGCAGAAGTCCAAGACGGAGAAAGGAGAAACAGCACACACACGAAAATCACATCTGGCAAAGCGACAAAGGCACCAAAGCGATGTTGACATCTTAGGAACAAAGCCCAAATTGTTGCTAAGCATAAAGGCACCCTAAAAAATAGCGTGGACACGTTTTGGTTCTAAAGGTTATCGTTTGTGTGGAGAAAATAGCCGTTCCTGCGAAGAGCCCGCACGTGCTTTTAATCTTTCTGGACACAGGACTGACCACCGAGGTGATAAATGACCCCTCCCCTCTCTCTCTCTCTGTCACACACACACCACACACACACAACACACACACACACACACACACACACACACACACACACATTGATTTCATTTTTAGAAATACATGACAAACTTTTTTTCTTCTGTTTTTGAATTCTATGACTTTATTTGTTGGAGTGCTCATTTGTTCTTTTTTGTGTTGCTTTGTCGAGTAATGGTTGGGGTTTATCTTTACCCTTTTTCTGTCATGATGATCTTACACGTTAATGTATCGTTTTGATTTCATAATAATGATCCCTAATACGGGCGTGGTCTGGACGTAGAAATAGCACATATGTATGTATGTATGTATGCATGTATGTATGTATGTATGTATGTATGTATGTATGTATGTATGTATGTATGTATGTATGTATGTATGTATGTATGCGTGTGTGTGTGTTGTATGTATGTATATATGTATGTATGTATGTATATATGTATGTATGTATGTATGTATGTATGTATGTATGTATGTATGTATGTATGTATGTATGTATGTATGTATGTATGCATGCATGCATGCATGGATGCATGGATGGATGGGTGGATGGATGGATGGATGGATGGATGGATGGATATGCACGTTTGTAGTGTATATGTATGTACATACATTTTTTCCAGAACTTTTCTCGAAAGGTTTCAGCTGTAGTTTGATATATCTGTAAAAGATGTGTGTGAATGACTTATATTTTTGGTTTGTCAAGGGTTTATCAGTTCATTAAGCAGGGAACTAATGTAACATAAAGAACATAGTCAGCACAGCGATAGCAAGTCTGTAGCTATATTGTGCTCAAGTACAATATCAACATTCACATTGCTGCTAACAATCCCATAATGACCAAAGAAGACGGGATAAAACTACTGAAATAACAGACTGATAACAGCACTGATATGAACAGACAAAGGTATAAGTGACTTTCCTTCAAGAACCCCCCCCCCCCCCCTTTAAAGTCATGCCAAACAAACAATAATTCTAAACTGAGTGCTGATTGGCTGCGAGCTGCAAGCTGGCCGTTTCAACCTGATCAAAACAGGACAAGCTCTCTGTCGAACGGTCAGGTTAAACGTGACGCCACAAGCCGCTTGAGACGTACGTTTACAGTGTCAGACGATCCGTTTTGACCTGGCCGTCTCGGCCGTACGCCTCAGGAGGCTACCTGTTGCCTGTTTAAGTGTTGATATATCTTGTGGAAACTTCTGATTTGTGTTCTTTCAAACGAGTTCTGTGCTGTAGATATTAGGTATAATTTCATTACTTGACCACTCCATCCCCCCACCCCAATGGGAAAAGGTTTTTCAAGATTTGTGAAAGCATGAACCGTAATAAAAAGACAAGTCAAGTAAAACAACAATATAAAACTTTCTCCAGCTCTTTTCGGTGTGTGAGCGCGCGCGCGCGCGCGTGCGTGCGTGCGTGTGTGTGTGTGTATGTGTAAATCTATGTCTTTGTTAGTTTATGTATCTGTGTTTCTGTTTCTGCTTCTTTCGTTCTCAACACACACACGCACGCACGCACGCACGCACGCACACACACACACACATCGTGTATCTGTAGAACAAGCAAACAATGCATGATTTTATTTCGGAGTTCATAATTTCAAAAGGAACAAATCTGCAGTCAAACTATGCACATAAAGCTCGACAAATGATGCGTGTTTATTCATCACAGACCACTTTCATTCTCGACATCAGGATGTAATAGTGCTGACAACCCTCCTCCAACACACACACGCACACACGCACACGCACACACACTCTCTCTCTCTCTCTCTCTCTCTCTCTCTCTCCTCTCTCTCTCTCTCTCTCTCTCTCTCTCTCTCTCACACACACACACACTTCCATGGGTTCATTCATTTAATCCATTTTTGGGTATGGAGTATTATAAACTTAAGTGAGCAAACTCTACAGCAATTCACCCGTAATTCACACACACAGACACATACATACATACAGACACACACTCACTCACAAATACAGACACACGTACATGTGTAGGCTGCATACATACATACATACATACATACATACATACATACATACACACATACATACATACATACATACATACATACATACATACACACACGCCCGCGCACGCACGCACACATTCATTCCTAACTACCTATCTACCTGTATGCATCCATGCATACAGACAGACAGACAGACAGAGAGGCATACATACATACATACATACATACATACATACATACATACATACATACATACATACATACATAACACACAAGCCCACGCAATTATCCTTCTTAAAATCAGAAAAGGATTTTTCAACATGACATAAAAATGTAGGTCTTTTTCTGAAGTGACCAGTGCATACATAATCAAAAACTCACAAAAGAATAAATAAATGAATGATCAGTCAATCCATCCATCCATCCATCCATCCATCCATCCATCCATCCATCCATCCATCCATCACCTTTCTACATGTCCACTAATCAAAATGAGCCCTCTTGGTCTGCCGACCCCTTAACCCCGCCACCATCAGTTCTGACCTCGAGTGACCTTCACCGTTCTTCAAGGCCGACCGTGCTGGCCCTGTCATCAATGTCCTCAGAGTCCCTGACCTTGGCCCGGCAGAAGACTTGGTGACCTGACGCCCGGGACTAGATCTCTGATAAGCCAACGTTGGAGTGGGATGCTGAGCTCTTCCCGAAGCCTTGCCGAGACTGGGCCGCCCAAACAAGGCTGGGATCAGACGGGACCTGACATCATGCCTGTCCCTGTGTCTGACGCTTCGGGACTTCTCTGACTCTGCTGAACGCGGGGAGACTCTGGAGCTCCCTGCCTGAAAGTCCGGTCTGGAATCGGGTCGGTGCGACACAGCGGCAAAGGCCGCGGCCAGGGTGGGTTTGGGGGCATGGCCCAGCACGCTGGTACTGCGACTCTCATCAGCAAAGGTGACCCGTTTTCTTCGGCTGGGAGCGGACTGGGTCTTCTTCTCCTCTTCGCACAGGACGGGCAGCTTCTCCTGCCAAGGCGTCTTGCTTTCCAGGGTCATCAAGGTCTTCGTGGGCAAAGGCAGCTTCTGGGCTGGCTCTGTAAAAGATGCCTGGAAGAGATGCGCGGCTGTGGGAAAGCGCTGAAAGTCTTCTTCAGGGTTGATATTGGAGTTCCCCACTGCTCCAAGGAATCGAATGGCCGAGGAGTTTCGAGGCATCTCAGATGCCGCCGCTCCTTCTCCAGCTCCTGGGTAGAGTTCTGAGACCGATCCCACGTGAAGGACGTGGGTTAGAGGGGTAGAGGGTTTGGGGGCAGGCGTGGTCGTGGTGGTCTTGGAGAGATGTCCGATGGAGACCGGTTTTTTGAAGAATTTGGTGGCGCCTCTGGACACATGTCCCGACAGAGCTCCAAAGACTGCGGAGGCAGTTTTCAGCTTGTCTGACTGCAACAGAGTTTAGTGGGTGATAAGGGTGGGTGACTAGTTCAAAACGATTCATGTCACATAAGAAAAATAAATTGCTTATATCATACAGTACTACTTACTACTGTTTCACACTGCAAACGTACTCCTTCATACTCACCTCACCTGACTCACCTGTTGGCACTGCCGGGTACGGTGTTAGCTACAGCATTCAAAGACACCCAGAGGGTTATCTTCCTCCATTTCTTCCAGTCTTTGCTGGCCCTGCTGATTTCATGGATTCTCATGCCATTGGAATCGGTGATGGTGCCATTGAGAAAATAAAATATTGTCTGTCTTTGTTTATCCTTTTGCCCCAGTCTTGCCTTGAAAGATAGTTTTTATAAGGTATGTCACTCGGATTCGTATAGTCTACATATCTTAAAAAAGCACACACAAATAAATGCTTATATTGGTATTATCCTCGAAATAAAAGAAAAGATGCATGGATAAATGAAGTAATAAGTAAACAACTAGATAAATGAATCAATAAATCAATCAATATAAAGTAATAAGTAAACAACTAGATAAATGAATAAATAAATCAATCAAACAATCAATAAATGATAATGTCTTTCACTGATCAATGATGGACGTTTTCTTGTTCCCAGTTCGTGTAATATGCTTTCACTTGTTCTTTTCTCTGTCCATTTGGCCCTGAGCAGCCTTCCCAAAACCCACGTCTTAACTGCTTTGCTTTTTTTGTCATTGTCTGTTCTTTGTGTCCAGGATTTACAGCCATAAGACAATGACATGCCATACTAAGTATTTTAATATTTTCATAGATTAAAGACTGCTGCGAGACTTGCGGGTGTCGTTTAGATGGACCATTCTAATTTTAAGGTAAAAGGTAAAGGTAGCAGTTTTCCATAACCTAGACGGTCGTAGGGGAGCGAGGTGTCAGAGACCTCAGCTTCTGTAGGGGCCAGCATATTGAGGGTGGCGCCCATCTCATCTCCCTCGTTGCTTTACCTTCCCTGACCCTAAAGAGGGCAGGTACCCATTTACAACTGGGTGAACTGGGGGACTATACTGAAGCCAAGGCGCGCAAACGGTCACCCATCCAATTGGTAACCAAGCTCGACGCTGCTTAACTTGACTAGGGAAAAGCGAGCGCTCTGACCACTGAGCTATCCCGCCCCATTCTAATTTTAGCCATGCTGATTTTTGTGTTTGTATCTTCGGCACACGATCCATCATTTGTTTCAAATGAGTCTTGATATCTGAAGTCTTTGACAACTTCTTAAGTTTTACTAATTATCAGTTCATGCTATGTCTGGCAACTGATTCTGGCAACATGCAGTACTTCTTTCCTTTTGGCAATAACCTTGAGACCAGCTCTTCTCCCTGTCACTTCAACTATGTGTAATATTCTCTGTATCAGCCAGCCATTTTATCAGCCACTCTGTCCGTCAGCGAGCCAGTTTGACGCAAATATATTTTCCCTCCTCCCCTCCCTATATTAAACGGAATGAAAAGAAGAAAAA
The DNA here is from genome assembly GCA_030674155.1 of Stramonita haemastoma. Lineage (NCBI taxonomy): Eukaryota > Metazoa > Mollusca > Gastropoda > Neogastropoda > Muricidae > Stramonita > Stramonita haemastoma. The sequence continues at coordinate 7,925 of JASPKP010000781.1, read as the reverse complement.
CAAAGACGACGAGGCAGAAGAAGAAGAAGAAGAAGAAGAAGAAGAAATTAGTTCCCGAAAATAATCCTGCATTATGTTGGGTTATTTACTGGTTTATTTACTTATCTGTTTGTTTTTTAATACTCGGGTTCATAAAAGATTTTTTTGTTTAGCATCTTTCCACCCAAAGCAGACACCATAGCTTCACAACCGCAGCGGCATCCCATTGACCAACGTCGCTGACAGCAATGACATAGAAGAAGAATGCAAAGAAGAAGAATGCAAAGAAGAAGAATGCAAAGAAGAAGAAGAAGAAGAAGAAGAAGAAGAAGAAGAAGAAGAATAGAAGCTTATTCCGGAAAATAATCTTGCATTATGTTGGGTTATTTACTTGTTTATTTACTTATCTATTTTTTTTTTAATTCTTGGAATCATAAAAGACTTTT
>JASPKP010007812.1:0-12310 GCA_030674155.1 Stramonita haemastoma | reverse complement strand
CCCCCCCCCCCCCCCCCCCCCCCCTTTTTTTTTTCCCTCAGTTGGGATGAGGGGTGGGAGCGTTACCTTGCAAGTAAAAAAAAAAAAAGAAAGAAAAAAAAGAAAAAGTGTGTTTTTTTCCCTCAGTGGGTGAGGGGTGGGAGCGTTTACCTTTCCCATAGTATAAAAAAAGAAAAAAAAAAGTGTGTTGGTTCCCTTTAGGGGGGGGTGGGTGGGGGTTGGGGGCGGGGCGGGGCGTTACCCCCACCATAGTAACAAAAAAACCCAAACAAAACCCTTTGATACAAAAACCAATGTGTAGGTATTTCCCTTTTAATTTTTCGGTTTTTCGGGACTTCACTGCCATTTTGACAAAGGGTATTATTTTGTATGAAGGTTGTGCCAAAGTGGGGTCACAGTGCTTTGTCAAACCGGAAAGAAGCAAAAGAAACCTGATGAAAAAAACCCCCTTTGCATCTTTTGTTTTATCGTGATCGTGCGGTTGTGGAGCAGCGCGTCAGAGCAACATAAAACCCCACCAGTGTTGGTTTTTATGTTCTTGTATAAAGGCACAAAAAACACAATCGTTTTTGGGTTCTTTCATTTCTTTTTTTAAAAGCCTAAATAATTCTTTTGTGTGGTTTTTGTATGTTCATGTTAAAAGTTTACTAAACACATTCGTTTGTGGTAAAAAATGTATTTTGTATGAAAGCTCTAAATACAATCAGGTTTTGGTTTGTATTTTCTTGATAAGGCTCTAAACGGAATCAGATCTGTGCCTATGTTTATGGGGAAAACTAAAAAAAACCTTTTAGCGTGCAGCAATGGACTGTATGCTTTGTGAAAAGCAAAAAAAGCAATCAACTTGTTTGGTTTCTTATGATCCTTGTAGAAACCCAATTTCCCTCGCACTTTGGTTTACGTTACTGTAGAACTAGTTTCAATGCCAACTCGATGGTGTCCCGTGCGTGTGTTCGCACGTGTGCGCGCGCGCGCGCGTGTGTGTGTGTGTTGTGTGTGTGTGTGTGTGTGTGCGGCGCGCGGGGTGCGCGTGTTTTGTGTGTGTGCGTTTGTGGTGGTGTGTGTGTGTGGTGTGTGTGTGGTGGGGCACGCGTGTATGTGAGTGTATGTGAGGGGTTTGTGTTGTGTGCGTGTATATTTATTCATTTTATTTATTCTTTTATATCGAGGTAATGGAATTAAGCACTCATGTACTTTTTTTTTTTTTTTACATCCAGTCCCCATGTGCAAGCGTTTTGTAAATCTTGTCAATCTGTTCCACCGGCACACAATGGCCTGGTCTTACGAAAAAAGCGGAACAGGATTTAACATGGTGTGCAAGATGTTCTGATGTGTTTGTGTTTGTGTGTGTCCCGGTGCATACGTGCTTTGCATGTGTGTGTGCGTGCGTGCATACTTTGCGTGCGGTTTTGTGGTGTTTTGTGTGTGTGCCTACGTACAAAACGTGCGTACGTGCGTGCGTCCCGCGTGCGTGCGCGTGCGTTGTGTTGCGTGTGTGTGTGTGTGATCAGGCGGGGTAAACCCTTCATGAAGCTGGGGGGGACAAGGAGTTGGGTATACCCCAACTTTCGTTTCTACATCACCACGCGTCTGCCCAACCCCACTACACGCCAGAGATCTCCACCAAGAACCTCATCGTCAACCCTTTGCTGTCAAACTGCCCAAGGTTTCGGTTCGCGCACGCACACACACGCGCGCGCGCACGCACACACACGCACGCACGCACGCACGCACGCACGCACAGCTGCTGGGCATTGTGGTTACATGACACAGTAAAACAGTGACACAGTAGGGTAGTGACACAATTTGCCAAAAAACCCTATCCCAGGCCTGGGGTCCCAGCTGCTGGGCATCGTGGGGGATATAACAAACAGTACATTAATGATCCATAATAACACAACAATTGTACACCTTTTCCCAGGCCTGGGGGGTCTCAGCTGCTTTGGGGATCGTGGTGATATAAACAACCCCAGTACATAAGAATTCCTAATAACACAACATTGTACACCATATCCCCGGCCTGGAAATCCCAGCTGCTGGGCATCGTGGTGACAGAACAAATGACACCAGTACATAATGTTCCATAATAACACAACATTGTACCCATACCCAGGCCTGGGAAGTCCCAAACTGCTGGGCATCGTGGTGATATAACAACACCTAGTAATAATGATCCATAATAACACAACATTGTACACCAAAATCCCGGCCTGGAGTCTCAGTTGGGTGGGCATCGTCGGTGATATAAACAACACAGTACATAATGGATCCATAAAAACACAACATTGTACACCTATCCCAGGCTGGAGTCGCAGTGCTGGGCATCGTGGTGATATAACAACACAGTACATAATTTATCCATAATAACACAAAAATTGTACACCATATCCCAGGCCTGGAGTCGCAGCTGCTGGGCCCTCGTGGGTGTATAAACAAACAAGTACATAATTATCCATAATAACACAACATTGTACACCATATCCCAGGCTGGAGTCGCAGCTGCTGGGCATCGTGGTGACAGAATGACCCCAGTAATTTAAAGACACAGTAAAAGTGAACAGTACATAATAACCCAAAACTGTACACCCTATCTCAGGCCTGGAGTCTCAGCTGCTGGGCATTGTGGTGCGGAAGGAGCGGCCCTGACCTGGAGGAGACGAAGGACAACCTGGTGAGAGGCATTGCTGGGCCGGCAAGAAGAAAAACTGCTGGACCTGGAGAATTGAAATCCTCAGGTCAAATACACTGCATCCAATACACAGTCATGTATACAGACATACATAGACACATTTGATAAATTTGTAGATACATACATACATAGATACATACATGCATGCATGGGATACAGACAGACAGCAGGACAGACAGGACAGGGCAGAACGACATACATGCATCCACACACCCCATGCATAGGTTTCATACATTAATACACACACATAGAAAACATACATACACACGCGCGCGTGCACGCACGCACCACACACACAAAACCACACACACACCCCACCACACACACACACCAACACACACACACCCCACACACACACACACACCACACACACACAACACACACCACAAAAACACACACACACACACACACACAACACAAAACACACATTACACACACACACACACACCCCAAAACACACACACCACACACCACAACACACACACCCACACACACACACACACACCCACACACACACACAAACAAAACACCACACCACACACCCCAAAACACACAAAACACACACTCTGCTGTGAACGGGGGTGGGATGGGTATTGAGCAAAAACTATTTTTCCCCCCGCATCACAGCGGGTTTAGCTATTAAAGTTGGGACACTTTTCCGTCCCGCTTCCCATCCCCCCCAATTTAAGGAAATGTTAAAACCCCCCAAATACACTTTTTTTTCCCATCCCTTTTGTGGGAAAACGCAAAATCCCTCACAGAAAAGCCTTAAAAGGTGGTTGATAGCTGAAGGTGATATGTGTTCAATAGTTTCAGTCTGCTGTGTGTGGCCCCACCCACCACGCAGATGAAGAGAAAGTGCTGGGGATGGACGTGAGCGTTGTCCTACATGTATGGTGTGTACTACCACCCCCAGACTGCTGAACGAGCCCAAAGGCTCCCTGTGGAGGCGGGGCCCCTGTGAACCCCCCTGGAAACCTCCAAGGCCACCTCCCAGGAGGTCACAGAGCAGTGGACTTCAGAGACCCCCGAGATAAAGTTTGGGACTCCGCGAGAGAGGTTTGTGCTGTTCTGTGTGTTTGCTGTACTGTAGCCTTAGGTTTGAGGAGGGGTGTCTTGGGGTCTTTTGTGGTACGCACCAGATTTCTTTGGGGGAAAATCGGGAGGGAGGGGGGCGGAGGGAAGTTTGTGTGTGGTTTAAGGAGAAGGTGATGAATGTGGTAGGGAGGGAGGGATAGAGACCTTGTGTGTTGTGGTCTGTAGGGAAGGGGTAGATGTCAAATAAAAAAAAAGTGCGTGTAGGTATTTTGTAAAAATTTGGTGATGTTGCCAAAAATTTGTGGGGGAGAAAAAATAGCAACAGTTAGCTGACAATGAGTGTATTTTCCCGTAAGAGAATGGGCGAAAGGTTATTTTTTGAGAAAAATCAATGAGGTAAAAAAAAAAAAAGTCATTCTCTGTTTTTATGTATTTCTGTATATCGTATATCGTCTGCTGTCTGTCTGTCTGTCTTCTGTCTGTCTGTCGTTTTGTCGTCGTCTGTCTGTTTCTCTCTCTCTCCTCTCTTCTCTCCTCTCTCTTCTCTCTCTCCTCTCCCTCCCTCCCCCCTCCCCCCTTCCCCCTTTTTTTTTCCCCCCCCCTCCCCCCCCCCCCCCCCCCTCTCCCCCCCCCCCCCCCCCCCCTTCTCCCCTCCCCTCCTCTTTTCCCCTTTTCCCTCCCAACCCTCCCCCCCCCTTTCCCCCCCTTCCCCCCCTTTCCCCCCTCTCCTCTCTGTAAAATTATTTTACATCAAAAAAAAGGGGAATACAGGGTTAATCTGTGTGTTGGAAAGATGCTTTTACATTACATACAAAAAATCCCAAAAAAATAAAAAATAAAAATAAAATTAAAAACAAACAATAAAAAACAAGACAATACAATCAATACAATCATACCCTTTTTGTCCACACCCCCCACAGGGTCGGCCCGTGCCACGGGCCCCTCCGTTCTTCTTTTGGAACGCAGGGGGCGGCCCCCATGTACCATTCTCCCTGGTCCTACATGGGAACTCTTCATCCACTCCATCGAGAAAAGCCAGCGCCCCCCAGAAACTGGACGAGCGTATCGTCAACCCAACGACTACCACACTTACGCCGTGTACCAGGTCAGTCCAGTCTGCTGCTTGTTGCTTGCTTGCTTGCTTCTCAAGGGCTTTCCTCATCCCCAAGGGTAGGTTTAGTGAGGTGAGTCAAGAATCGAGTCCCTTTTTGGGGAAAGAGCTGTTAGGGCAGTAAGGGGGTGTGGGGGTGTGGGGGGTGGGGGGGTGCTGTTTGAGTCTCTTGCTGAGATCTTCAGTTTGCCTACAACACAGCACAACACAACACAGCACAACACAGCACAACACAACACAACACAACACAATATAACCCATCTCTGAAAAAACAACGCATGCACATGCAAGTGCGTGCGTGGGCGCACAACGCACGCACACACATACATACCCCACAAAACACCTGTCTGTCTGTCTGGCTTCGTCTGTCTTCTGTCTGTCTGTCTGTCTGTCTGTCTGTCTGTCTGTCTTCTCTCTCTCTCTCCTCTCCTCGTCCCCTCTCTCTCTCTCTCTCCTCTCCATCTTCTTCGTCTTCTTCTTCTTCTTCTTCTTCTCCTTCTTCTTTCTTCTTTTCTTCTTCTTCTTCTTCTTCTTCTTCTTCTTCTGGTGTTAACATCAGTTCCGACGCACCTCCCCACAAAAAGTCTTCAGATGAGACTAATAAACCGAGATCACTGTGCGAACGCACGCAGAACTTCTTGGCACATGTGAAAACCCATTCTGTCTCCTGTCTCTGTCAACACACCTCTTCTCTTTTTTCAGGTACACGTCCCCGTGCCCTGTTTGAGAAACACAAGTTGCTGTTCTCTTTCCAAATGTGCGCCAAGATTCTGGAGCACGCGGGAAAACTGAACAAGGTGGTACAACTTCCCCCATCCCGGGGGGAGTGGTAGGTTTTCCAGGGCATGGTCCCTTTGTCTCTTTGTCTCTACTGCTTTCTGCTGTTTACTGCTGCTGCTAAAATCTGCTGCTGCTGCTGCTGCTACTGCTGCTGCTACTGCTGCTGTTACTTCTGCTGCTGCTGCTGCTACTGCGCTGCTGCTACTTCTGCTAAATGCTGCTGTTACTGCTGTGCTACTGCTGCTGCTAAATGCTTGCTGCAAATGCTGCTGTTACTTCTGCTGCTGCCTGCTAGCTGCTGCTACTTCTGCTATGCTGCTTTTACTGTGGTGCTACTGCTGCTGCTACTTCTGCTGGCTGCGCTACTGCTGCTGCTACTACTGCTGTTCTTCTGCTGGCCCGCTGCTGCTACTGCTGGTTCTACTTCTGCTGTTACTGCTGGTGCTACTGCTGGTGCTACTTCTGCTATTGCTGCTGTTGCTTTGCTGCTGCTGCTGCTACTACAAATACAAATACTACTACTACTGCTGCTAAATGCTTGCTGTTGCTACTGCACTGCTGCTGGGTTTCTACTGCTGCTACGCTGCTGCCTGCTGTGCAGCTGCGAAATCATAAACCCTGTGCAGTTGAAGGATCGGTGTTTTATGTTACTGACCTACTATGGTGACCCTGACACAGACCCGCTTGACCCCTGCAGGCCACGGTATATATAGGTTGTGCCCTGTGTGTGTGTCAGGTGATGGACAGAGACAAAACAATGGACAACCCCTGTCCCGGCTGGCTGTCTGATGGGGCCTGGGACAACATCACAGAGCTGACAAACTGACCAACTTCCATGACATCCCTCACCTCCTTTGAGCAGTACCCCAGAGACTGGCAAACCTGGTACTGCTCTCCCCACACCCGAAACGGCTGTCCTGCCAGGTGTGTGTGTGTGTTTGTGTGTGTTGTTGTGTGTGTGTGTGTGTGTGTGTGTGTGTGTGTGTGTATGTGTGCTTTGGCCTGTCTGTCTGTCTGTCTGCCCCGTCTGTCTGTCTGTCTGTCTGCCTGTCTGTCTTCTGTCTGTCTGCCTGCCTGCCTGTCTGGTACTGCTATTTTGCTGTGTGCTGTGACAGCATTTGCGCTGTTTTTTTGTTGGACAACATTGAACTGCTATGTTGCTGTGACAACATTGGAACTGTTTATTTGCTGTGACAACATTGGAACTGTTATGTTGCTGTGACAACATTGGAACTGTTATGTTGCTGTGACAACATTGGAACTGTTATGTTGCTGTATGCTGTGACAAACATTAGCACTGTTATGTTGCTGTGACAACAATAGCACTGTTATGTTGCTGTAACAACATTGGAACTGTTATTTGCTGTATGCTGTGACAAACATTAGCACTGTTATGTTGCTGTGACAACAATAGCACTGTTATGTTGCTGTGACAACATTAGCACTGTTATGTTGCTGTATGCTGTGACAACATTAGCACTGTTATGTTGCTGTGACAACATTGGCACTGTTATGTTGCTGTGACAACATTAGCACTGTTATGTTGCTGTGACAACATTGGCACTGTTATGTTGCTGTGACAACATTGGCACTGTTATGTTGCTGTGACAACATTAGCACTGTTAGTTGCTGTGACAACATTGGCACTGTTATGTTGCTGTGACAGCATTGGCACTGCTGTGTTGCTGTATGCTGTGACAACATTTAGTTAAAAGTTAAAGTCTGTCCCGAGCCTAAGGCTTATCAGGCCGGTGCTTATTCCCGGTTTCTGTGGCGTTAAGCGCTTGAGAGTCATAGACTCCCCCCTGGATAGGACGCCAGTCTATCGCAGGGTTAACCCCCAACACAAGGTTGGTAACCCCCTTTTACACCTGGGTGGGGTGAGAAAATAGCCGTAAAGTGCCTTTTCCAAGGGCACAACGCCATAACCGAAAGCTGGGATCGAACCCGCAACCTTTAGATTACGAGTCCAACGCCCTAACCACTAGACTACAGCGGCGGCTGTGGACAACATTAGCACTGTTATGCTGCTGTGACAACATTGGCACTGCTGTGTTGCTGTATGCTGTGACAAACATTAGCCCTGTTATTTTGCTGTGACAACAACATCGGCACTGCTGTGTTGCATGCTACGTTGTGCAGATGTGTGGGAGAACGCGTGCAACGAGCTGCAGCGCATGCTGATCGTGCGGTCCCTGAGGCCTGACCGCGTGTCGTTCTGCGTGACGGCCTTCATCACCAACAACCTGGGCTCCAGCTTCGTGGAACCCCCTGTGCTTAGCATGAACCAGGTGGTGGAGGATTCCACATGCCGCTCCCCGCTCATCTTCGTCCTTTCTCCAGGGGTGGTGGGTAGACTTACTGCTGCTCTGCACACACGCATGTACGCACGCATGTATGCAAGCACGCATGCACGCGCGCACGCACGCACACGCATGCACGCACGCGCGCACGCACACGCACTCACGCACGTACGCACGTACACAGGCACACACACACGATGAAAAAAAGCAAATCAATGCTTATTCAATGTACCATCTGGAAATAAATATTTGACTTGACTTGAAATTTGACGCACATACGCATGCACGCACGCACGCACGCACGCACGCACGCACGCACGCGCACACGCACGCACGCACGCACGCACGCACGCACGCAACGCACGCACTTCTCTCTCTCTCACTCTCTCTCTCTCTCTCTCTCTCTCTCTCTCCTCTCTCCTCTCTCTCTCTCTCTCTCTCTCTCTTATGGGTCACAATAGTTTCAAGATGCACAGGTATGCTCCAGTTTTTTTGTTTAGGGGGACGATTATGCTTTGTTTACTCCTTTTCGGTTTTCTATTTTATAAACATGTTCATTTTTGACTGTCTTCAAAGTTCCCACGTACACAAGACTGCGTGAAGTGGATATTGCTAGAAAGTGATGCGCAGTAAGCTTCTCACAGGGTATTCTAAGGTTTTCAACCATACTCTGAGAGAAGTACCTGCAACACCAGCAAGATCCTTACAACGTCTTTGTGGACTTCCCAAGAAGGTGATTGACAGAGTTTGGCATACAGTATTGTGGGCAACCATGAGGTGTATAACATCAATGCTAACCAAATCAGAATGATCTAATGCCTCTATGACAAGGCAACCAGTGCAATCAACTACGACCACAACATAGGAGAACCATAATTGGATTACTCCAAGGATTTCTGCTCTCTCCCACCCTCTTACACCCACCATCTTCTTAGAGGGAATAATGGCTGACGCTCTTGAAAAAATACGAAGAAAAAGTCAGCGTTTGAAGGCACGACAATAATTTACAAGCTTAAGGTTTTTTAAGACGGCATCGATGGCCTAGCTGGAGAAGAACAAGAGCTGGTCAACTTTGGTAAATCACCTTGATAAAGCTTCTTTGGCATATAGCATGCAGATCAGCGCAGAGAAGACCCAGCTGATGACAAATAGTGCCAAAGGCATCTACACTGACATTATCATACACAGCAAGAAAACTGAGACCGTCCATAAGTTTTAAATATCTGGGAATGATAGTATGGTCGGCACTGATGTTGTGTGTGTGTGTGTGTGTGTGTGTGTGTGTGTGTGTGTGTGTGTGTGTGTGTGTGTGTGGTGTGTGTGTGTGCGTGCGTGCGTGTGTGTGTGTGTGTGTGTGTGTGTGTGTGTGTGTGTGTGTGTGTGTGTGTGTGTGTGTGTGTGCAGGACCCGACAGGCAGCCTGATGCAGCTAGCGGATGCCAAGGGGTATGGCAGTCGATTCCACGCCCTGTCTTTAGGGCAGGGCCAGGCCCCTATCGCCACCAGGTACCTCATGGAGGGCATCAAGGAGGTGGGTCTGTCTGTCCGTCTGTCTGTCTGTCTGTCTGTCTGTCTGTCTTGTCTGTCTGTCTGTCTGTCTGTCTGTCTGTCTGTCTGTCTGTCTGTCTGTCTGTCTTTGTCTTTGGGGCAGGACTCCGGCCCCTATTGGCAAAAGTGACTTCATGGACAGCATTGAGGACGTTAGTCTGTCTTTAGGACTGTGGTCTGTTACAGTGTACCCTTTTGAGATGAGTCAGCTGCCTGTCTTGGTAGGTGGAGGTCAGATAGCTATCTTGGTAAGCTGAGGTCAGATAGCAATCTTGGTGGGTGGAGGTCAAACAGCCATCTTGGTGGGTGGAGGTCAGACAGCTATCTTGGTGGGTGGAGGTCAGATCTTGGTGAGCTGAGGTCAGACAGCTATCTTGGTGGGTGGAGGTCAGACAGCTATCTTGGTGGGTGGAGGTCAGACAGCTATCTTGGTGAGTGAGGTCAGATCTTGGTGAGCTGAGGTCAGACAGCTATCTTGGTGGGTGGAGGTCAGACAGCTATCTTGGTGAGTGGAGGTCAGATCTTGGTGAGCTGAGGTCAGACAGCTATCTTGGTGGGTGGAGGTCAGACAGCTATCTTGGTGAGTGGAGGTCAGATCTTGGTGAGCTGAGGTCAGATAGCTATCTTGGTGGGTGGAGGTCAGACGGCTATCTTGGTAAGCTGAGGTCAGATAGCTATCTTGGTAAGCTGAGCTCAGATAGCTATCTTGGTAAGCTGAGCTCAGATAGCAATCTTGATGGGTGGAGGTCAGATAGCTATCTTGGTGGGTGGAGGTCAGATAGCTATCTTGGTGGGTGGAGGTCAGATAGCTATCTTGGTGGGTGGAGGTCAGATAGCTATCTTGGTGGGTGGAGGTCAGATAGCTATCTTGGTGGGTGGAGGTCAGATAGCTATCTTGGTGGGTGGAGGTCAGATAGCTATCTTAGTGGGTGGAGGTCAGATAGCTATCTTGGTGGGTGGAGGTCAGATAGCTATCTTGGTGGGTGGAGGTCAGATAGCTATCTTGGTGGGTGGAGGTCAGATAGCTATCTTTGTGGGTGGAGTTCAGATAGCTATCTTGGTGGGTGGAGGTCAGATAGCTATCTTGGTGGGTGGAGGTCAGATAACTATCTTGGTGGGTGGAGGTCAGGTGGAGGCTACAGTGCTATACAACACAATAAAATGCTGTACAATATCACACTTAACAACTGTCCCTACGACGCTATACAACACAGCACAAAATCATACAGAACAACCATCCATAACAGCTTTATTCGTCCAACGTCTTTGTTAGTTACGAATGCAAAACAAAGTACAAAGTCTCACAAGAAACATGTTGTTATGCTGTCAAATGTTCTGTTGAGCATGTCTCCACATATGGCAAGCTCTTAGCGTAACAGTTCTGCACTGTCAATGAAAGAAGAGAAAAAATCCTCTGAAGTCTAGGAGTGGCTGCCTATATGTTGATGTACTTGACAAAAGGTATTCACGCAAACTTCTCCTACAGTGTGTAAGTTAGGCGATTCCCTCATGTGATGAGAGAGACATAGAATAGGGCCTATTGTAGATGACCCCCATGGTGTTAAGCTGGGAAATGCCTGGCCAATAGCAGCAGTAGGAAGCCACCAGACTTGACAGACAAGAGTGTGATGTGTCCTGCAGGGTAGCTGGGTGTTCCTGGCCAACTGTCACCTGTCCCTCAGCTGGATGCCTCAGCTGGACAAGCTGGTGGACCGTCTGCAGACCACTGACCCTCACCCCGAGTTCCGTCTGTGGCTCAGCTCCTCCCCCCCACCCCCAGTTCCCCATCTCCATCCTGCAGCAAGGCATCAAGATTACCACTGAACCCCCCAAGGTAGGTGTGTGTGTATGGTGTGTGTGTGTGTGTGTGTGTGTGTGTGTGTGTGTGTGTGTGTGTGTGTATGTGTGTGTGATGAGATGATGATGATGATGATGATGATGATGATGATGATGATGATGATGATGATGATGATGATGGTGCTAGTAATGTGTGTCGCCAGTAGGTAGAAGTGGCTGATGCGGCTTCATTCCCTCTTACCATCATGCTCACGCACGTCCACTCCCACTGTCCAGGGTCTCAAAGCCAACCTGAAGAGGTTGTACTCCAAGATCTCAGAGCCCCAGTTCCTGCGCTGCAAGTGTCACGAAAAGTACCGGCGTCTGCTTTTCTGCCTGTGCTTCTTCCACTCCGTGCTGCTGGAGAGGAGAAAGTTCCTCATGCTGGGCTGGAACATTCCCTACGAGTTCAACGACTCCGATTTTGAGGTCAGTGATTTTTCTTTTTTTTCTTTAACCGTTGAGTGTTCACTTTGACGTCTGTTCGTTTTGCGACTTTTCAGGCTAGTTCTTTGGTCATGAATCTGACTTTCAAGTCTTGTTGGAGTTGGTCATTGGTTTTTAAATGCTGAGTATAATGCCCTTAGCTTCATGCTTGAGTTCGGTGACTGTGGATGTTATGTCAGTCTTTTGCTGCTGGAAGATTTTGAGGAAGGGTGGAGTGGGAGGATGCTCACTGGTTTGAGCGGCAGATTTGTGATCTGGAGTCCTCTGAAAGCATGGGGTCAATTACCACTGACTTGACCGTTCGAAGAGTGTTTTTTTTCCTTCTTTGACTTTTCATGGATTCAGTCTAACTCCACCCCCCACAAGTCCTTCGGATGAGGCCAACAGTATAAATATAAAGCATGGCCCGTTTGTGAATACATACATATATGTAGCATGTCTAGCACAAAGTAAAACCCCACCAGTCTAGGCTTGCCGTGACTGGATGGCATGGATGAGATAGAGATAACCCAGCATACATACATACATACATACAGATGGAGAAAAGTGCTGTCAGCTT
>JASPKP010007811.1:0-12310 GCA_030674155.1 Stramonita haemastoma | reverse complement strand
TCAGTATATGACCCCTACAAAAACCCCATGTAGACATTAATCCCTGATAAAAACGGGTTAAAACCCCAAAGACCGTGTATTTTGCGGGGTGGATGAGGGGCGAGGGAAATTTTTAATTGCTGGGGTCCATAAATTTTGGGGGGTTTGAATCTCATCAGCGCCATCTTGAGAATCAAGAAATGGTTTTGTTTCGGGGTGCAGGGTCAATACGTTGATATCCAAAAACTCCCAGTATTTTTAAAAATTCTTTTTGTGGGGAATATGCTTCCCGAAGGGTAAAGTAAAATGCCCTTTAAAGATACGATGGGTTATTCCGGGGGTCGTTTGCTTTAAACAGAAATGCAGAAAAAGCCCAGCATGCACTGCCCCCCCGGGAAAAGAAGGACTCTGCCAGATTGGGAAATTCTAAAAAAGGACACGGCCGACATAAAAACCAGTGGGGTTCCCCAAATAAACTTCCCAGGAGTTAAGGAGAAGGGAAAAAAGTTTGGGCACTGTTTTTTCATTTTCATGTTTTTCCAAAAAGATTTCATTTTGGGTTAAAATTTTCATGTCATAAAATTGTTTTTATAATTGTGTTCATTGCCCATTTGTTTAAAAAATGTTTGTCCCCCGGTTCATTTTTCACTGTCAAACACAATGTTTGTCACTGTTTTTCTTTTTCCCAAGTCATAACAAAATGATTGTAAATTGTGGTCATTTTCATGTCAAAACAAAATGATTGCCCATTTTGTTCTTTTTAATCTTTTCATACAAAATGAGTGTTTTTTTTGGGGGTCATTTTCAGCTGTCATAAAAAAAATGAGTGTCATTGGGGGTCTTTTTTCAGCTCCATACAAAATGTTTGGGTCATTGGGGTTTCTTTTTCCCAGCTCTCAAACAAAATAAATTGTCATTGGGTAAAAATTTTCAGCTGTCATACAAAATGATTGTCACTGTGTTCTTTTTCAGCTCTCTTTACAAAATGTTTTGTCATTGGGTCATTTTCAGTGTCATTAAAAAATTAATGAGTCACTGTTTTTCATTTTCAGCTGCATACAAAATGATTTTTTCCCCGTTTTCCCTTTTTTCAGCTGTCAAAACAAAAAATTTTTTCCCACTGTTTTCCCATTTTCAGCTGTCATAAAAAAAAATGATTGCCCTCGGTTCACTTTCATGTCATACAAAATGACTCCCCATCGTGTTCATTTTCAAAACCATACAAAATGACTTTTCCAACCGGGGTTTTTCATTTTTAAAAACCATAAAAAAAGACTTTTAAAAACCGGTTGTCCATTTTAATTTGCCATAAAAAAAGGGAAACTGCCACTGGTCCATTTTTCAGGGCCTTTAAAAAAAAAAATTGTCACCGTGTTAAATTTTAAAGTCAACAAAATGATTGCACTGTGTTCATTTTCTTTTGGGTTCATCCAAAATGATTGTCACGGGTGTTCTTTTTCCCAGGGTCATACAAAATGATTGTCACGGGTGTTCATTTTATGTCAAAAAAAAAAGACTGCCCTCGGGTTCATTTTCATGTCATACAAAAAGGACTGTCACTTTTTTTTCATTTTCATGTCTAAAAAAGGGAAACTGTCACGTGTTCATTTTAAAGTCTTTAACAAAAGGACTGTCCTGTGCCCAAATTTTCATGCCTTTACAAAATGATTGTCATCGGGGTTCCATTTTCATGCCCATAAAAAAAGGGCCCTGTCACTGTTTTCCTTTTTTCATGCCATAAAAAAAAATTGTCACCGTTTTTAAAATTTTCATGTCATAAAAAAATGACGTAAATCGTGCATTTTCATGTCATAAAAAAAAATTTGCCCCCGTGTTCATTTCCAGTTCCAACATACCCACGAAAACCAGAACACACTCCCAAACAACAGTTTCGGGAAAAGACTTTTTTTTCTCACCTGCTTTTTGGGATCCTATTCCCGGGAAAACCACCAGATTTTTCCCCCAAACAGTTGGGAAACACTTCCCCCTCTTTTCTGACAAAGAAACTTTTTTGCAAAAGGGGCCCCTCTAATGAACAGCTAGGTGGGGGTGAATAGCCCCAATTGGGGCCCTTTTTCATTTTTGAGGGGTCGTTTTCCCCTTTCTAATGGGGGCTGTCTTCACAAATTGTTTGCCCACCAAGCAAGCCCTCTTTTCTCTTTTTCCCCTTTGGTTACCATTACTCCCAAACCACAGGAGAGAGAAGAGGGGGGGGGGGGGGGAGGGGGGGGGAGGGGGGGGGGAGGGAGGGGGGAGGGAGAGTCGGGGAGAGGGGCCTTTGGGGGGGGGGGGGAAGGGGGGGGGGAAGGGAAAAAGGGGAGGGAGAAAAAGGGGGGGAAAAGGGGGCCGAAGGAGAGCGGGCGGGCGGGGGCCGTTGGGGGGGGGAGGGGGGGGGGACCCCCCCAGACGGACACCCCCCTTGCGGCCTTTTGGGGAAAGGCGGGGCCCCCCAAGAAAAAATAAAACAAATTAAAATTCTTTTATTTTTTTAATAAAAAAAAAGCACCCAAGGGGTTTTTTTAAAACTTTCCGCCCCCTTTATCAGGAATATATCATGAAAATAAAGAAAAAATTAATAAAAAAACCCACAAAACCCAAATAAAAAAAATAGGAAAAACTAAAGGAAAACCCAAACAAACAACTCCTAAAAAACCCCCAAACCATTTAACAAAAAACAAAAAAACAACAACAAAAACAACAACAACCCAACCCAAAAAAATATACCCAAAAAGCAACAGTCACAGCCCCCAAAACAACAAACAAAAATTTAACAAGAGTGAAAAAAAAAAAAACCCGAAACCCCTTTCCCCCCCAAAAAACAAAACAAAACAAAAACACCCCAAAAACATAATAAAAAACAACGAAACAATTTTCAAAAAAAAACAAAAAAAAAAAACCACAAAAAAAAAGAGGAAAAAAGGACAGGCACAACTGACAGCGGACCCGAAATAGGCAGAGACAGAAAAAGGGCAAAAAAACAAGACGAAATAAAAACACACACACACAAAACACACACACACACACACACACACACACACACACACACACACAAAACACAACCAACACCACACACACAACAAAACACATTCCCCCAACCACACCAGGGACCCGAGATAGAGAGGGGGCAAAAGAGAGAGAGAGAGAGAGAGGGGAGAGGGGAAAAAGAGAATGAGAGAGCAGAGAAAAAGAGGAAAAGAGAGAAAGAGAGAAAACAGACAGACAAAACAGACAGACGCAAAACAGAAAAAGGGCAGCAGACAGGAAAAGACAAACAGAGAGACAGAAAAAGATACAGGAGAGAACAAAGAGAGAGTACACAGACAGAGAGAGAACCCGAGAGGGGACAAAGAGAAGAGAAGACAGGAAAAAGAGGGCAGAGGGCAGAAGAACCCAAAAGAGAGACAGAGAGAAGGGAAACCCAAAAGAGAGAGGAGCGGGGGGGGGGGGGAGGAAAAGGGCAGGGGGTTAATTTAAAAGGCCCGTTTGGCCCGCCTACATGCCTTTTTTTCCCGCAAAACCCCGTCTAGCGGCAGAAACCTGCCTGTCAGAGTGCAGTGACGGGGGAAAACCCTCCCTCCTCCCATCTCCCTCCCCCCTTCTCGCTGACCCCCCAACAAAAGAAGCTCGGTTGGTCACTCTCTTACAGAATGAGGTCTTTGCCCTGCCCTTGTGTCTGTCCTTTCCAGAGTATGTTTTTACAGATGTTCTGTCTGTCCCTTGTGTCTGTTTTTTTTCCGAGATGCCTTACAATGGTTCTGTCTGTCCTCTTGTGTCTGTCCTTTCCCCAAGTATGTCTCTTACAGATGGTCCTTGCCTTTCCTTTTGTTCTGTCCTTTCCAGAGTATTCTTTACAGGGTCCTTGTCCGTCCTCTTTGCTTCCTTTCCAAGACTTTTACAGAGGTTCTGTCTTCCCTTTTCCCCTTTCCAGAGTTGTCCTTTAAGATGGCCTTCCGTCCCTTGTGCTGTTTTCCAGAGTATGTCTCTCTTACAGATGGTCCTTGTCCGTCCTCTTGTTCTGTCCTTTCCAGAGTATGTCTCTCTTACAGATGGTCCTTGTCCGTCCTCTGTGTCTGTCCTTTCCAGAGTTTTCTCTCTTACAGATGGGTCCTTGTCCGTCCTCTTGTGCCCTGCCCTTTTTCCAAAAGTATGTCTCTTCA
The DNA here is from genome assembly GCA_030674155.1 of Stramonita haemastoma. Lineage (NCBI taxonomy): Eukaryota > Metazoa > Mollusca > Gastropoda > Neogastropoda > Muricidae > Stramonita > Stramonita haemastoma. The sequence continues at coordinate 8,174 of JASPKP010007811.1, read as the reverse complement.
GATGGTCCTTGTCCGTCCCTCTTGTGTCTGTCCTTTCCAGAGTATGTCTCTCTTACAGATGGCCTTGTCCGTCCTCTTGTGTCTGTCCTTTCCAGAGTATGTTTTCCCCTTACAGATGGTCCTTGTCCTCCTCTTGTGTCGTCCTTTCCAGAGTAGTCTCTTACAGATGGTCCTTGTCCGTCCTCTTGTGTCTGTCCTTTCCAGAGTATGTCTCTTACAGATGGTCCTTGTCCGCCTCTTGTGTCGTCCTTTCCAGAGTAATGTCTCTTACAGAGGGTTCTGTCTGTCCTCTTGTGTCCGTCCCTTTCCAGAGTATGTCTCTTACAGATTCTGTCCTCTTGTGTCCGTCCTTTCCAGACTATGTCTCTTTCAGATGGTTCTGTCTGTCCTCTTTGTGTCTGTCCTTTTTCCAGAGTATGTCTCTTACAGATGGCCTTGTCCGTCCCTTGTGTCTGTCCTTCCAGAGTATGTCTCTTACAGAGGTTCTGTCTTCCTCTTGTGTCCGTCCTTTCCAGAGTATGTCTCTTACAGATGTCTGTCCCTTTGTGTCGTCCTTTCCAGATATGTCTCTTTCAGATGGTCCCTTGTCCGTCCTCTTTGTCCTGTCCTTTTTCCCCAAAGAAATGTCTCTTACAGATGGTTCTGTCTGTCCCTTTGTGTCTGTCCTTTCCAGAGTATGCCCTCTTACGGGAGGGTTTCCTGTCCTGTCCTCTTGTGTCTGTCCTTTCCAGAGTATGTCTCTTACAGATGGTCCTTGTCTGTCCTCTTGTGTCTGTCCTTTCCAGATTTATGTCTCTTACAGATGGTTCTGTCTGTCCTCTTGTGTCTGTCCTTTCCCAGAGTATGTCTCTTACAGATGGTTCTGGCTGTCCTCTTGTGTCTGTCCTTTCCAGAGTATGTCTCTTACAGATGGTTCTGTCTGTCCTCTTTGTGTCTGTCCTTTCCAGAGTGTGTCTCTTACAGACACAGGGTTTCCTTACCCGGGTCCTTTTGAGTCTGTCCTTTCCAGAGTTGTGTCCTCTTGTGTCTGTCCTTTCCAGATTTTGTGTCCTCTTGTGTCCGTCCTTTCCTTTCCAGAGTTTTGTCCTCTTTGTGTCTGTCCTTTCCAGAGTTGTGTCCTCTTGTGTCTGTCCTTTCCAGAGTTTGTGTCCTCTTGTGTCTGTCCTTTCCAAGTTTTGTTCTTTTGTGTCTGTTCTTTCCAGAGTTGTGTCCTTTTTGTGTCTTGCCTTTCCAGAGTTTGTGTCCTCTTGTTCTGTCCTTTCCAAGTTTGTGTCCTCTTGTGTCTGTCCTTTCCAGAGTTGGTTCTCTTGTGTCTGCCCCTTTTCCAAGTTTGTTCTCTTGTGTCTGTCCTTTCCAGAGTTTTTTGTTCTCTTGTTTCTGTCCTTTCCAAGTTGTGTCCTCTTTGTGTCTGCCCCTTTCCAAGTTGGGGTCCTCTTGTGTCTGCCTTTCCTTTCCAGAGTTGTGTCCTCCTGTGTCTGCCTTTCCTTTCCAGGTTGTTCCTCTTTGCGCCTTTCCAGAGTATGCTTTACGAGGGTTCGCTTCCTTTGTGTCCCCCCCTTTCCTTTTCCTTTTTCCTCTCCGGGTTTGTGCTGACAGGACGCCTGTCGTTCTGGGCTGTTTGTTAAAAAAAAGAAAAAGGGGTCTGTTTTGAACAAGGGAAAAGCCCCCTTTTTCTTCACTTCGTTGAACACCAGACAGCATTATTGATGTTTGCGGTTGGGGGAAAAGGGTTTTGAAATGCCGGTTTAAAAGTCGGCCCAGCACATCCCACAGGACCTAAAGGGTTTGGTTATTTTTTTTTCTTTTTTTTTTCTAAAAAAAAACGGCAGGATAATGGAACCCCAAAAGGGGCAGAAAATTGACCGGGAAGAGATACGGGAAAAAAGGAAAAAGGGCAGAAACAAAGAGGGGCTAAAAAAAAAAAAAAAAAAGGAGGGGAATTTTAAACACATAATTTCCAGGGGGGGGGATCTAAGCCGGGGGCATCCCCACAAGAGGAAAAGACTATTTTGATTTTTTTTGGCAAATACACAAAGAGATGGATTACAAAATTGGACAGGCCTAGAAATAAAACAAATTTTGAGAAAGGGCAGAACAGAGAAAGGGGAAATGGAGGGAATGGTTTAAAGTCTTCAGGGGGTGCCCCCACGGTCCCCCAACAAAGGGATAGAAGATAGATAATAGAAGATAGATAGAAGATAGATAAAAGAAATAGATGATAATAGTAGAAAAGATAATAGATAGAAAAGATGAAGATAGATAGAAGATAAAAAGATAGAAATAAAGAACAGGAAGGGATAGGGGGGACTAAAAAAGCCGTGACCTGCTCTTCATTTCGAAGTCGGTTCACCAGAAAGGCCTGCTGAAACTAAAAACTTAAGAAATGTACTGGATGCAATGCGCGACTGAACTTCGATGATAAAGATGATTTGATGATGATGATGAGATAGATGATGATGAGAGATGATGATGATGACGACGACGACGACGACGACGACAGTGATGATATGATTACCATTATCATTATCTTTTTTTGCCCTCATACTGAACAACTACACTCCTAACATTACGCTATTTAAACTACTATTATTGGGGACGGGAAACCCCATTGGGGCACAGCGCTCGCTTTTCCCCCATGGAGGTTGCCGTTTTTGTACCTTGAATTTTAGTACGTCCCCCGTTCCCAGCGAAAGGGGGTACCTCCCCCCTTTTTGGAGGGAAGGGTAAAGCACGAGGGAGAGGGATGGGGGGCCGTCCCAAAATGCTGCCCTTTAAAGGAACTGAGGTCTCTGACCCTCGCTCCCCTACGATCACCAAGGTTTTTGGACACCTTTACCTTACCTTTTTATTCTTCTTCTGCTACTACTACTACTACAAAACACTACACTACACTACTACTACTACTACCTACACACTACTATTTACTACGCTACTAGTACTACAAACCAAACCCACCCCCACCCCCACCCTCACACATTAAATTAAAAAATTTATGATTTTAACCACCCCCCCAACACTACCCCCCCACAACTACACTACTCTACTACTAACTACTACTAAACTACTACAAATACATACTACTACTACACTACTTCACTACTACAACCACCACCCCCACCCCCAACCAACACTACTCCCCTTTACCCCCCCAATACTACTAAACTCTACTCCCATCACACTAAACTACTCTATATACTAAACACACTACTAGCAGCTTACCTATTTTTCACCCGTGGGGCCAGGGCCCGGCCACACGCCTGTGCCCTTGTGGTTGGGCGATGAGCCCATTCTCCCTCTCTCTTCATCCCCGATTTCGATTCGGGCTTCCCCCCTTTTGACTACCAGCTCCAGAGCACCCCCAACCAGGTGGTGTTGGCAAGTAAGTGTCGTACAGCCTGGTGCCTTTCGTGTTATTTTATATTTATTTATTTATTTATTTTAAATTTTATTTATTTATTTATTTTATGCTTAAAATCTTGTATTTTTTTTTTTTAAATTTTTTTTTTATTTTATGAGTTTTTTTTGTACGTCTGGGGTTTGTTTTGTTTTACTTTTTTGAGGTTGGTTTATTTTTTAATACCCCTTTGTTTTTGTTCTTTTCAACAAAATTATATTGTTCTTGTAATGTTTTTATAAGTCATTTTTTTTTGATTTTTTTTGAAGGGCAGGATAAAAAGTTAAGTAAACTTAAATTTTAACCTCAATAAAGAAATTTTGATTTGACCGACTTGATCACATACACACACAACACACAACACACCACAAAAACACCACACACGCACGCACGCACGACGCACCACCCCACGCACGCACGCACGCACGCACGCCCGCACGCACACACACCAACAAACACACACAAAAACCACCCCAAACCCCACACCTTAGCGAGGCGGTGGAATGGAGGGGGGGCTGTTAAAAAGTGGGGGACGATATGAGGGGGAAATATCAGGAGAAATAAATTTTTTGAGGCGGTTTTGAAAGACCAAACGAGGCTTTTGGCAAAGGGGAAGAGGGGGGTCTTTCCCAGGGCAGGGACCGAAATAAAGAGAAAACGGCCAAAAGTTTTTGGTTTGGGTTTTTTTTTAAAAAAATCATGTTCAAAAGCACAAAAACTGGGGGCTGAATAAGGGAACGGAAGGATTGAAACGGTGAAGCATTACAGGATAGAACTGAATTGTAAATTTTGAGTATCAATGTTTGGGAATTTTTTTTTTTCGATTGGTCAAAAACATATCAACACCAACTTTGTTCAAAACTTCAGTGGTTCCCAACTCTACAAACAAGGATGGGTGAAGGTGAAAGATACATTATTATTATTATAAACTATCCTTTGGTTCCATTTGGGGATAAAGTGGTTATTTTGAGAATGAATTTTTGATTCGCTTTTGGGTTTTGATGGCTCTCTTTTCGCTCCCTTACTGGGGGGGTTGTAGTGCCCGGTCTTCCAGGGGGACGGGATACCCTAGGGTCAGAACATTGCGCTCGCAATTTGCGCCCCCGGGTTCGATTCCCGTTCGAGGGGTTTTTTTCTCCGGGATTAAAAACATCATCCCGACCCATCCCCCCCAAAATCCTTGGGATGAACTTTTAAACCGGGCCCCGTGTGAAACGCCCCCCGCAGAACACTCGCGCACACGTTAAACCCCCTGTTCCGCTTTTCGTAAGGGGGCCCCCATCGGTCCCCGGCGGGAACAGATGAAAAGTTGACAAAACTGCATCACAGGGGGACTGGAGTAAAAAAAACCCCCCAAGGTGCTTTTCCCCTTTTCCCCCTCATATAAAATAAATAAATAAAATAATAAATGCCTTAATTTTACAAAAAGTCTGCCTGCTGGTTTCACCCACACACCAACTTCATAGTACCATTTCATTTTTTAAGGACGCATCTGGGTAGTTTGTGCTTCTGCAACCCCGATGTCGACTAGAAACGGGATTTTTAACGTGAAATTTGATCTTCTGCTGTTATGAATGGGGACGAGATTTTGCCAGGGGCAGAGCACCGTTTCCCCCCCCACCAATTTTTAAGGGCCATGGGGCGGGGATGGGGCCCGTTTGTGCGCCTTGGGCTTCATTGATTTTCCCACCCATGCTTTTTTGGGTCTGAAAGGAAAAGCAGCGAGGGAGAGGAGAGAGCGCCGTCCTCAGCAGCGGCCCTTTGGGAAAAGTTTAGGTCTCTGATGCCTCGTTCCCTACACCAATAAAATTGGGGACCCGGTTACCTTTACCTTTTTTATGTTTAAAATTAAAACACAAAAAATTTCAGGACACGGAGGTCGCATTTTGAATTGACGGGGGAGATCGAAAAAAAAACAAACCCCCCCCCCAATTCAACCTCGCCGCCGCTGAGATTCAAACCCCATTTTTTTTGGACGTAGGGGACTGGGGTCAAAAAAATTTTAACCACCCCCGGCATAGCGGGGCCGTCTTAAAACTTTCGTTTTGAACTAAACTTTTGGATACTTCTTCTTTCTTCTTTTTCTCATAAACCGGAATGGTCTTTGGAGGAGACATGAGGCATTCTCGCCAGCCGTCGCCCTCCCCGGGGCCTGTCTTTTCCCCCTTTCCCAATGAGTTTTGGGGCTGTCCAGGTGGGGCCACTCCTTGATGTTACCATCCAGCTTTTGTTTGTCTGCCTCGGGCGCTGCCACCTCTAGCGTTCCTTGAGGACTGCAGGGGGGGTTTGTGGCGTGGGGACTGGCCCCAACCATCCAGCTCCTTTTTTTTGCAGTGGCTATAGGGGGTTCCGAGGGGGAGCCTCGTGCGGGACTTACTTCGCACAAAGGTTTTGTTTTCCTATCTTCCAGGGAAATTCCCAAACAAAATCGCGAAGCATTTTCTCTCGATATTATATATTGGATATTATATCAATTTTATATCATGGGGAGGGGGGAGCTCCCGTGGTCAGAGGCTTTTCCCTTTCCCACAGCCAAGGTTAAGCACGTTTTAGTTGGTTGGATGGGTGACCATTGGCGTGCCTGGGCTACATATAGTTTCCCCCAGTTCACCCACGAAAAAGGGGACCTGCCTTTTTTAGGGTCGGAAGGAAAGCAGCGAGGGGAGGAATGGCACCGCCCTCAAATTTTCTGGCCCCAGAGAAAACTGAGCTCGTCCCTGGCTAAACCCCCACGACCCACACAGGTTATGGACACCCTTACCTTTTAAAAATGTTAAGTTTGGTTTAGGTACAAACAGGTCCAATTTTTTGTATGGCTCTTATGGCCTTTTTAAAAAAAATCTTTTTTTTTTTCCCCCCAGGTGGAATCACCACTCAATCACCAAAAAAGTGCGCCGGTTATGGAAACCCCAGGAAAGGTGCACGAGCCCGTCACGTACCCCCCCACCGCTTTTCCCCCGGGGGCTGACTTCACTTCCTCTCAGCTGTCCGGCCCCAAAAAAGGGCCCGGACGCATTCTCCCCAATCCGCCGTCCCGCTGGAAAAAAAACGCCCAGGATATGCCAAGCAAAACAGCAGTCCCCTTTTCTGCCCCCAGTAAAAGCAGGAGTTTAGGGTTTCCTTTTTCCAGTTTAAAATGGTAAGTAAGTTATGCATGGATTTTTTTTGGAAGTTTGTTGTGGTGCGTTTTTCTGTGCGTGTGCGTGCGTGGGTGGTTTTTGTTGTTGTGTGTGTCGTGATTGTGTGTGTGTGGTTTCGTGCCGTGGTGGGGTGGTGTGTGTTGTGTTTTGGGGTGCGCCGCGCGATCGCGCATGCTGGTGATCAGAAACGTGAGTGATTCCGGTATTCCCAAAGGGGGACGAGGTGGTGAGAATGTGTTTATCCAACCCCAATTTCAATTCCAGATACTCTCTAACAGAGAAATTCTTTTTAGGTTACAACAAAGGATGACCATCTAACGAATAAAAGAATAAATCAAATCCCTTTTCATCAGAGAACTTCACTACGTACCATACGAAATCAAACATTACCTCTCTCGCATTATGTGTTTTTTCCCCCTATGTTCGATGATGATCTCCCAAAAACCCCAGAATAGGCCCCGCTGCGTTCAAAAAAATGGGAAGAAATTTTGATTTTTGGGGGTGCCTTCCCCAGCACACCCCCAAACCCCTTGGCCAAGAGGGGAAAAGGGCAGTCAGCGTTGGGATGTTCCCCAAAGACCAAAAAGCCCCCCGGGCTGCAGCACAAAGGACTGTGCAAGTCAACCTCCTATCCCGAGAGTCATAGTTGATCACTAAAGACTAGCTGTAAAGGGGGAATTCCATGAGTGGGGAAGCCACTGATCAAAAAGCCTCTCACTGCACTTTGTTGTTGCCCCCAGCATCAAGGGTTTTAAATTTCAAGAATTTGTGATCAAGGCCCAGGAAACTAAAGGGCTTATTCTCTGTGCAAAGAACACATATTCACATAATGCCCCCCAAAATTTTTTTCATCATAGTTATTTCAGGGGACTCCACACAACCCCCGGGTATACAAGACTTTATGTTTACATGCAGGGTTTTGGGACACAGGAAAGTAAATGATGTGGGGTTTTTTGTTTTCTTCTTTTTCTGTTTTCAACAGAACAGAATGGTGTGGGTTTTTTGTAAACCCGTCTGTTCTGGTTTTTTCAACAGATCAGAATTGGGGGTGGTTTTTTTGTATCTTTCTGTTTGTTTACAGCAGACCAGAATGGGTATTTCGTTTAAAGGGGCAAGGAGGGGGGGGAGGGGGGGGGGGGGGCGAAGAACAAAGGGGCCCAAAAATGGAAACAGTTATCTGACATGATTATGAAACAAAAAACACACCAACCTTGGCCATCATAAACAAAAAAAAATAAAATTAAAAAAAAAAATAAAATAAAAAAAATTATGGGTCAAACCAAAGAACCAACCTTGGCCCCCCCTGGGCAACCCTAAACCCGGAAGAAAAGGGGGCCGGGGGTTTTTGGGAGGGAGGGGGGGGGAGGGGGGGAAGGGGCTCTCAACTAGGGCACTGAATAGGTCAAAAGCTGTGAAAAAAAGGGGCTGAAGGTGGTTTGTGCGATTTTCCCTTAAATTATACCTTGGCCCCCTCTGTCACCAAATGGCCGCGTGCTGCCCTGTGCCACCTTAATTTTAAATTTGCCATAAGTGTTTCATGGCAGGTCTATTTAAACTTGTAAAAAAACAAAGAAAAGAAGGAAAAAAAAAAAAACTGAAGCGGGAAAAAAAAGACACCAAAAAAAAAAAGTAAAAAAACA
>JASPKP010007810.1:7500-12312 GCA_030674155.1 Stramonita haemastoma | reverse complement strand
GGGGAGAAGGATGAGAGAAGGAGTGAGGAGGGGGAAGAGGTTTTAAATGGGGGAAGCCCAGCAGAGGGGGAAGGGAAGGGGCAGAAGGGGGGGAAGAAGGAAGAAAGAAGGGGGAAAAAAAGGAAAGGGAGAGAAAGAGACCGGACGAAGAAAGGGAAAAAGCCCAAAATATTAAACGGAAAAACAAAAAAACAGAAGGAATGAAAAATAAAAAAAAAAAAACCACAAAAAAAAAAAAAAAAAAAAAAAAAAAAAAAAAAAAGAAAAAAAAAGGAAAAAGAAAAAAGGAAAAAGAAAGAAGAAGAAAAAAGGAAAAAAAAAGAAAAAAGGGAAAGAAAAGGAAAGGGAAAAAAGAAGGAAAAAAAAAAAAAAAAACCCAAGCTGGTTTTGGCCCCCGGGGCCCCCCCCCCTTCCCCCCCCGTTGGGATTATTTGGACCCCTTTTCTCCCCTTTTTCCCCCTTGTTAAACTCATCCCCCAGTTTAAAAGGGGGAAGGGGCGGAAATTCCAAACCAAAAAATTCCCTCCTTTTTTAAAGGAAAAGAAACAAACATTTAGCACATTTCTTCCTTCTGGCCGGCACCCACCTCCACTCTTACCTTTTCCCTACCCTGCGGCCTTGCTACTGTGTTTGCTCCCAGGAGAAATGAGAAAAGAGGGTGTTTGAAAGAGTAGGTTTATTGGTCCCGGGGGGGAAACGGGGGGGACTTTGGACACAACTGAATGCCCCACGGGCATGGTTTGTTAAAAAAAAGCCCCTTGGGAGTGCCTTTTCCCTTTTATCCTCGAAAAAAAATTTTTCCTGCATTGGGGAAAGGGGGGGGGGGTAGGAGGGGTTTATTACCCTTTGGTGGGGGGGGAATTTTTTTGGAAATGCCTTTGCATTGTGATTGTGCCCCGGGGGTTTAAATCTCTTTCCCAAAAGGATTTTTTTTTCCTTCTGGGTTAAAAACCCGGCCGACCCCATTTCCCTTTCCCCCCCCCCCAAAATTTCCTTGGGGAGGAGACAAAAACCCGGGGTCCCGGTGCAAACCCCACTTTATTCGCACACTTTTTGAAAAACCCGTTTCCGCTTTTTTTAAAAAGGGAGTGGGCCCCTAGGGTGGGTTTAAGGGGGGAAAACGGTTTGCCCTTTTTTGGAATTTAACAAAACTGCTTTGCCCCGGGGGTTAATAAAATTTTTAAAAAAAAAAAGCCTAGATTTTTCCCCCCTATTAAAAAATTCCTTAAAAAGAAAAAAAATTAAATAAATAAATAAAAAAGGGGTCTGTTGTGGTCTTATAGTCTCATTGAAGGACTTTTAGGGGGAGTGGAGTCGGCACTTACGTTAACTCCACAGGAAAAATCCTCTTGAACGAGATTTGAACCCGGGTCAGCAGATTACGAGCGCGTCAGTCTGACCACCACGCTATATCCATATGTGTGTATGTGTGTGTGCGTGTGTGTGTATGTGTTGTGTGGGGGGGGGGGAGGGGGAGGGGCTGTTTGCAAAAAGCAGAATTGTTTCCCTCTTTTGGAACCACAATAAGCAAGGTATCAATATCAACCAACTTGTACCGTGTTCAGTTACTTATTGATTTTTGTGTTTCCATTTCCTTAATTTTTTAAAACCAACTTCCTCCTCGTGATCAATGCCACAAATGTTTCCGCTTTAATCAAGCTAAAAGGAGGGAAATAAAAGAAAAAAATATCATTCAGTAATTTGGATATATTTTTTTCTTAATGCGCTCATTTTTTCATTGTAGCCGAAGTAAACCAGGGATCAGTGTTCCAGAATAATGCCAGACCATTTGCCGAAGAAGAGAATGGGATAATGGATGGACCATCGCCAGTTCTTTGAGGTCGTAGCGGAGTCTGGGCTTCAAAGGGAGCAAACCCCCCCTGGTCCTTCCGCTTGACATCAAACCGTGTCCTGCTGTGCTTGGGTTTAATGGCTGTGTCTGACTGAAATCTTTTATTTGTAATGGGCATCCACACATGAGCTCACAAGCACGCATACATGTATGGACGCGCGCACGTGTGATCGCACGCACGCGTGCTCGTACGCACGCGCACGCACACATACATACATACGGACACAATACATGCGCGCGCGTGTACACGCACACATACGCTGCGTGTGCATGCACATACACATACGCACGTACGCACACACCAGTATGCACACATGCGCGTGCGCACACACATCCACACACAGAGTGGTTACACAATGCATGTGTGTGTATGTGTGTGGTGTGTGTGTGTGTGGTGTGTGTGGTAGGAGAGAGAGAGAGAGAGAGAGAGAGAGAGAGAGAGAGAGAGAGAGAGAGAGAGAGAGAGAGAGAGAGAGAGAGGAGAGAAGTGAGTGTGTGTGTGTGTTTGAGAGAGAGAGAGAGAGAGAGGAGAGAGAGAGAGAGAGAGAGAGAGAGAGAGAGAGAGAGGAGAGAGAGAGAGAGAGTGTGTGTGTGGTGTGTGTGTGTTTGAGAGAGAGAGGAGAGAGAGAAGAGAGAGAGAGAGAGAGTGTGCGTGTGCGCGCATGTGTGTGTGTGAGAGACAGACAGACAGACAGACAGACAGACGTACGTACGCTCGCGCACGTGTACACACACACACACACACACACACACACATACCACACACACACGCGCGCGCGTGCTCACAAAATATGCACGCGCACACACACATACGCACACATGCGCGCGCGCACACACATACACACAAAGAGTGGTAACACAGTGCACGTGTGTGTGTGTATGTGTGTGTGTGTGTTTGTGTGTGTGTGTGTGTGTGTGTGTGTGTGTGTGTGTGTGTGGAGAGAGAGAGAGAGAGAGAGAGAGAGAGAGAGAGAGAGAGAGAGAGAGAGAGAGAGAGAGAGAGAGAGATAGAGTGAGTGAGTGTGTGTGTGAGAGAGACAGAGACAGAGAGACTCCAATCAAGATTGTGAACCAGGGACTTCCTATCAACTGGTTCAATTAATTAATGAAGGATAATACACGTGAACCACAGAAACACGGGAGGAAGTTTCCTCAGACCATGCAACATCAAAGTGACTAGCGGAGGCTGCTAATCACCATACAGCAGAATCATGACCTTCTTCTATTATATATCCCTCAGACAACCACTAGGCTATCGTTGTCTGTCATATGAGCGAAATTTAATGTGTTGCGGCTGCATGCCGTTAAACGCCTGACAAGTCAGGCCCAGCACAGCGTGAGAGAAAACTGTTATCTGTTTAGGTCTTCCTGTCCAAAAAGAAAAGGCTGAAGAATGAACTGAGAAGAAAGAAAATAATGCAAAAAGGAGGTGGCAGAAAGAAAGCAAAAACAAAGAGAGGGATAGAAAAGAGGGATTTGTCTAGCACACAATGTTCCAGAAGGTGAGGGTTGCTGTTTGTACTGACAGCCTCCCCACCCCCCTCATCCGTCCCCGGCATCCTAACAGGGGAAAACTCTCTCTCTCTCTCTCTCTCTCTCTCTCTCTCTCTCTCTCTCTCTCTCTCTCTCTCTCTCTTCTCTCTGTGTGTTTTGATCTTTGATAAATAATGAAATTGTAAAAGGTTTTCTTTTTCTTTTTTTATTGTTTGGTTGGTTTTTGTTGATTGATTTATTTATATATATATATTTTTTCTCTTTCTCTGAAATGGTGTAATGCATATTTTTATGTTTATTCTTTACGCATATCCCATTGTAGCAGAGATACTGTACGGGTATGGATATGTATCCACAATGAAGAGTGTGTGTGTGTGTGTGTGTGTGTGTGTGTGTGTGTGTGTGTGTGTGTGTGTGTGTGTGTGTGTGTGTGTGTGTGTGCCGCGAGGGTGTGTGGGATGGGTGGTGCCTGGGTGGTGTGTCAAAATGGGTCAAGTCGGACTTTTGTTTCGGGATGGTACATTGGGTGGGCAGTACAATTGCTTTTTTATTTTTTATTTTTTTATTTTTTCCCCAACATTAGTGAGCTCCCTTTGAACTGGTGTGCTTTTTGACATTGGTGAGCTCCCTTTGAATTGGTGTGTGTGTGTGTGTGTGTGTGTTGTGTGTGTGTGTGTGTGTGTGTGTGTGTGTGTGTGTGTGTGTGTGTGTGTTTATCTTTTGATAAATAATGAAATTGTTAAAGGTTTCCTTCTTTTTTTTATTGTTTGTTTGGTTGGTTTTTGATGATGGTTTTTTTTTTTTTTCTTTTCTTTTCTGAAATGGTGTAATGCGTATTTTCATGATTATTTTTCAGGCATATCCCATTGTAGCAGAGAAACTGTACATGTGTATGAATATGTATCCAGGATGAAGTGTGTGTGTATGTGTGTGTGTGTGTGAGTGAGTGAGTGTGTGTGTTTATGCTTGTGGGTGTGGGTGTGGGTGGAAGGGTGCTATGTCTTGACTCTTGAGGATGAATTGTTTATGGGAGGGGAGTAGTTTGTGTCTGACGGGTTTTGCTTATTCATTTGATTCGTTATGTCATTTTTCAATGATTTCCTGATTATCAGTAATTGGATGACAATATGACTGATGGATTTTTTTTTCTTCTTTTGCTATCTTACATTGCTTTGTCTATTAATTCATTGATTTATTCATAATTGTTTCATTTTTGCCCATGAGGGCCTGGTGTAAAGAAGCCTCTGGCTTATCCAATTACCCTCATTAAAATTTCGAGTTTCGAGAGTTTCGAGTTTCGAGTTTCGAGTTTCTTCCCTTCTCTCTCCCTCTCTCTCCCTCTCTCTCTACCCCCCTCTATCTCTCCCTTCTCTCTTCCTCTCTCTCTCTCTCTCTCTCTCTCTCTCTCTCTCTCTCTCTCTCTCTCTCTCCTCTCTCTCTCTCTCTCCCCTTGGGCGAACGTCTAT
>JASPKP010007809.1:0-12312 GCA_030674155.1 Stramonita haemastoma | reverse complement strand
CGCAGCAGCACGGCAGGGATACAACCCACAAGCACCCCTTGCGCGGGCCACACACACACACACACCACACACACACACACACATGGGACGGTATACCCTGGTTGCATTGTATTGTATACCATTTTAAAGGGTAAACGGCAGATTTTTCAGCGTGAAACCCGGGGGCTGCTCTTTGGGGAGAGCCCGTCGCCAAAAGAGCGGGCCCATTATGATTTTTTGTTCTTTTCCTGTTTTGCTTATGTTTTTTGGTTTGTTTTTGTATTGGGGGTTGTTTTTTGGTAGAGCGTTGGCATTGCACTGTCATCTGTTGACCTGGCCCCAAACCCCCTTTCCCAAGGGGATTTTTCCCCCCGGGTTAACATCAGTCCCGACTATTCCCCCCAGAAGCCCTTCGGTGAAAGTTTTAAACTGAGGTCCCGTGCGCGGGAGCACGCAGAACATTTTTTGACAATAAAAAAACCCTGTTCCGCTTTTCGGAAGATTATGCCACTGTGTGCCGGTGGGAACAGATGAAAAGATTTACAAAACTGCATTAACATGGGGACTGGTTGTTAAAATAAAAGCACACCAGTGCTTACTCTATTGTCCTCGAAATAAAAGAATACATAAAGATAAAAGATAAAATCACACAGACACAGACTGACAGACAGACAGACAGACAGACAGAAAGACACACACACACACACACACACACACACACACACACACACACACACACACACACACACACACACGCACACAGACACAGACACAGACACACACACACACACACACACACACACACACACACACACACACACACACACACACACACACACACACACACACACGCCGAGGTCTTGTGTATGTGAACGCACACAGAACATCTTGCACATTTGTTAACAACCCGTTCCGATTTTCGGAAGGGCAGGCCTTTTTGTGCCTTTAGGAACGGATGACAAAATTGACAAAACTGCATGCACACGGGGACTAGATGTAAAAAAACAACACATGTGCTTATTCCATTATCCTCAAAATAAAACAATAGAATAAGAGAATAGACTAGAATAAAAAGAAACACGCACACACACACGGACGCATAACACACACACACACACACACACACACACACACACACACACACACACACACACACACACACACACACATACACACGCGCGTAGTACAATAGAAGACATGACACAAATGAAATCGCAAAAGCTTTTTAATAATCTTAAGCAAAAAGTCAAGAGAAAAACTGAAGAAAAAGCGTCAGAGTATTTCTATATGTGAACAAGTGCGTGCGTGCGTGTGTTTGTGTGCGTGCGTGCGTGCGTGCGTGCGTGCGTGCGTGCGTGCGTGCGTGCGTGCGTGTGTGTGTGTGTGTGTGTGTGTGTGTTTGTGTGTGTGTGTTTGTGTGTACCCGCGCGCGAAATTTTGACTGCACTCCCCGGGGAGAGCGCGTCGCCACAAGAGCAGCGCCATCCATTATGTTTTTCTTTTCCTGTCTGCAATTGAATTTGTTTCCCTATCAGAGCGACTTTTTCTAAAGAATTTTGCCAGGGACAACTCTCTTGATGCCGTGGGTTCTTTTCCGTGCGCTAAATATGTGTATCACATGGGACCTCAGTTTATCGTCTCACCCGAAAGACTAGCACCCAGACTACTACCTACGGTCTACTGAATTGGGGGGAAATTTTGGCTCAAACGGAAATTAAACCACTATGCATTTCGAAACGGGACTTTTCGATTTCTAGGTAGGTGTGTTACTTCTAAACCACGATACACCTGTGTGTATGTGAGTGAGTGAGTGAGTGAGTGAGTGAGTGAGTGAGTGAGTGAGTCAGTGTGTGTGTGTGTGTGTGCGTGTGTGTGTGTGTGTGTGTGTGTGTGTGTGTGTGTGTGTGTGTGTGTGTGTGTGTGTGTGTGTGTGTAAAGAAAAAGCTTCAGCAGTATACAAACCAAATATCTAATAAAACAACAAAAACACTAGGAATTTAACAAGCTAAAAATAGAGAAAAAAATGAACAAAAGGAAAACAAACCACAAGAAAAAAGACTAACCCCCCCCCCCTCCCCCGAAACAAAAAGCAAACTACAGATAAAATCTATATACATAGACATATATATTTCAAGAAAGCAAACATGTCCAAGAATCACCGTTAACATTTACACAACTACACCAACAATTAAAGAGGTGTGTGTGAGTGTGTGTGTGTGTGTGTGTGTGTGTGTGTGTGTGTGTGTGTGTGTGTGTGTGTGTGTGTGTGTGTGTGTGTGTGTGTGTGTGTGTGTATTCAAAGAGGGGTGTGTGTGTTCAAAGAGGGGTGTGTGTGTGTGTGTGTGTGTGGGGGGAGGGGGGGTGCGTGCGTGCGAGCGTGCGTGCGAGCGTGCGTGCGAGCGTGCGTGCGTATGTATGCGTGTGTGTGTGTTTGTGTGTGTTTGTTTGTGTGCGTGTGTGTGTGCGTGCGTGCGTGCGTACGTGCTTGTGTGTGTGTGTGTGTGCGTGCGTACGTGCTTGTGTGTGTGTGTGTGTGCGTGCGTGCGTACGTGCTTGTGTGTGTGTGTGCGTGCGTACGTGCTTGTGTATGTGTGTGTGCGTGTGTGTGTGTGTGTATGTGAACGCGGCTGTGTTTGTTTGTTTGTTTGTTTGTGTGTGTGTGTGTGTGCGTGCATGCGTGCGTACGTGCTTGTGTGTGTGTGTGCGTGCGTGCGTGTGTACGTGCTTGTGTGTGTGTGTGTGTGTGTGTGTGTGTGTGTGTGTGTGTGTGTAGGGGGGAGGTACTGTGCAGCAGTGATGTGACTGAACAAGGACTCTCAGAGAATCAACCAGAAGCTTGCCGAAAGTGGAAGCCTGATGATTACCTCCCTTACGTTGCAGACTTTAGACAGATCTTTTGTCAAAATAGTTTCAAATATTGAAAAAAAACAACTTTTTTTTTTCCAGAATACTCGTGTTTAAATCATTTTTGCATTGAATCAACCAAGAATAGGGCATAGTTTTATGGGGTTTATTGTCAGGCAGCACATTCGAGTCATTTTATATCTTCATCATGATCGTTCTGTTTTACTGAACTATGAACCATAAACCACGAACCCTGAACCGGCTAGCCTAAGTTATTTTTGTTTAGTATAGGGCAAGACTTTCATTTCTTGAGAGTAATTTCTTCTTAATTATGAACTGTTTCAGTTCGTTGAAAGCAAGAAAAGTAAGCTACGCCAGTCAACACCACACGGCATATTTCCATTTCGGAAATCTAAACGGTATACTGGTGTAAAAGGGACATCCACTATACTGTGATGTTATGGCATTGTTCAGTCACGGGAAACAGCCACAGAGTTTGACCTCCAGTCAGAGAAATACTCAAACATGGACAACATAACCACCAAATAGAAAAAAAATATATGCATAATACATCATCATGTACAAAGAACCATTTGAAAATAAATGGTGCCAATTCCCAATCAGTTTTCAATTTTTGAGCAAAGAAAAATCAGCATAGCAATCAAATCAATCAAAAAAACAAAAGTGACGGGAGTACAGTTACAAAATAATACGTATCAAAGAAAAAGAAGCGAGTGACAAAAATAGATATTGCATGGCACGAAAATATTAACATAGCAAAGAAAAAATGGATACTGAAAGAGTATAGTCAGAAAATTCTCACACGGGATAAAAATGCCATGGTTTGTGAAAAAACAATAGGAAAACAAATACAATCACATGCATGAAAAAGAAAAAAAAAAGGGTAGGCGCTGCACTTGTGGCGACGCACTCTACCCGGGGAGAGAACCCCGAATTTCACGCAGAGAAATCTGCTGTGACATAAAGTGGTACAAAAATAACAAAATACAACCTACAGGTCATTCTTCAAGATCAATGCACTGGAGAGACACTCTGACTGACAGGACGACATGACAATTCCTTCTTCCTGTTGGTCTTGCTCATCCCATCAGACGAACCACAGGACACCTCCTGAGTTCAGATGCCAGTCTTTAGTTCCACAGAGTTCTTTAGTTCAGTGTGCCCACGACAGTCCCTGCTGAAGATTTACATTCCAACTGTACAGACGATGTTCAGTGTGCCCATAGTGCATGGATCCTAACTGAAGATCTGCATTCCGTCTGTACAGACGATGTTCAGTGTGCCCATAGTGCATGGATCCTAACTGAAGATCTGCATTCCGTCTGTACAGACGATGTTCAGTGTGCCCATAGTGGATGTATCCTAACTGAAGATCTACATTCCAACTGTACAGACGATGTTCAGTGTGCCCATAGTGCATAGATCCTAACTGAAGATCTACATTCCAAGTGCAAGCAGATTCTGTTGTAGTGCACAGTGAATCCGTGATAACAGACTGTGATTACAGTTGTGTCTTCGTTTTTCTGTCTTGACATTCTCTAAACACATTCTGGAATACAATGCATGGCTACTTCTTCATTCCTTACTTAGTGTCACCATAAAAAACATTGTTCTTGAATACTTCTCTGACATTTATGTTTTGCCATCAAACAAACGTAAAACAGGGTTTTTTGTGACACTGATTAGAGCAGGTGCAGACTGTCTACTACAATCACTACAAAAGCTAACATCATCCCCATACAAAGAAGGGTCAAACGTGGTCTGCACATACAGTCATGTCTAGCTCCTGTCAAACACATTGCTCAGTGTCTTTGGAATGGTCCTGCCATGCATGGGCATTTACCAGACATTGCTCAATCATTTAAAATGATCACCATTCATGGATATTTCATCATTTAAAGATATTGTTCAATCATTTGAAACGACCCTACGACACATGGACATTTCACCATTTAAAGACATTGCTCAATCATTTAAAATGATCCTACAACACATGAACATTTCATGATTTAAAGACACTGCTTTGTCATTTAAAACGATCCTACCATACATGAACATTTCATAAGACATTGCTTTGTCAATGGAAACGATCCTACCACACATGAACATTTCATCATTTAAAGACATTGCTCAATCATTTGAAACGATCCTACAACACATGAACATTTCATCATTTAAAGACATTGCTTTGTCATTTGAAACGATCCTACCATACATGAACATTTCATAAGACATTGCTTTGTCAATTGAAACGATCCTACCATACATGAACATTTCATAAGTCATTGCTCAATCAATTGAAACGATCCTACCATACATGAACATTTCATAAGTCATTGCTCAATCAATTGAAACGATTCTACAGAGACATCCATCAGACATCACTCAAGGTCACTGTTTTCATTCCTTCCGCTAGAGCTCCGAGTTTCACCAATGGGGCGAAACTTTGTGTAAGCGACCATTTTTATATCTATTTATTTTTACCCCCCACCATTTAGATAGTGGAATTCAGACTGCAGGGATGGCATCTACACATCTCCCCTGTGTGCATGCGGGTTTGTTGTCATCCAAACTACCAGCATACAATGGCCTGCTTCTCTGAAAGGCGGAACGGGTTTTAAATGAGTGGTCAAGATGTTCTGCGTGTGTTCGCACACGGGGCCTCCGTTTATAGTTTCATCCCAAGGACATTGATATTCATTTCTTTTTTGTTTTGGTCAAAGTGAGAAGAAAGGGCGAGGCTGGGAATTGAACCAAGAACTTTACGGGTTACTAGTTGGCAGGCGAACGTCTTAACCATCCTGCTACCCCCTTCTTGCTCAAGGTCATTTGAAATGATCGTACATTTACATGGATATATATTTTTTCCTTTTTTTGTTGGTTGCCTCCTCTATCAATCATAAAGAAGCGTAAATTTAAATGCTACGGGCATGTCACAAGATCAAAAGGACTTGCAAAAACAATATTGCAAGGCACTGTCCAAGGAGGAAGAAAAAGAGACAGACCAAGGTAGAGATGGGAGGACAACATCAGCGAATGGACAGGCCTAAAACTCAACAAAACCTCGAGAAAGGCAGAACAGAGAGAGGAATGGAGGGAACTGGTTGTCATGTCTTCATGGGTGCCCCCACGGTCGCCAGACTAGGGGATAGATAGATAGATAGATGGAGATAGATAGATAGGTAGGTAGATAGATAGATAGATAGATAGAGATAGATAGATAGATAGGTAGGTAGATAGAGATATAGATAGATAGATAGATAGATAGATAGATAGATAGATAGATAGACAGAGAGATAGATAAAGAGATAGAGAGACAGATAGATAGATAGCCTCATCTTGTGAGCCACAGAATCAGGGACAACTTTCTTTAATTGCATAATGATCAATGACCACGAGGATGACGTTAATATGCTGCTGTGGGAGTGCATCTGCTTTGAGACTACGTGATAGGGCTGTACTCGACGCTAACTATCATAATATATCCCGGCATCAACCAGGCCGAGAAATACAGACACCTGCAGTGTTGGTCAGGTAATTTGAGCAACACTCTCAAATTTGCTTTGGTAAAGTGAATGAAGCTCGACTGTGTGGTCCCAGTCTACCCACTGAGCCCACAGCACACTCACTCCTGGTAAGTGCAGTCCGGAGTCCGAAAAGAACCCCTGTGACTCTTTTGGGGTTTGAACCCACGAACTTCTTGTCCATAACCCAAAGGGCTAAACACTGCGCCTGTGTGGCTGTTTATACACGGATATTTCATCAAAAGACATTGCTCAGAGTCATTTGAAATGATCCTACAACACACGGACATTTCATCATTAAAAAAAAAACCATCAACAAAAACAAAACACGACACTAAACACTTTGAAATACAGAAAAGGATTCAGAAGTATATACACCAAACTGAACCACATTTTAAACAGAGTAAATTGTTGTACATGAGAAGAAAACAACAATCCCTAACGTAAATCGGACAGGACAATCTGTATCGAAGGACAGTAAGCAAGTGTTTAAGCAGCATTGTTCTCATATACAGCGACACCAGGTTTGTCGTTCTAAATCTATTTTAATTAAAGGTGTGTGTGTGTGTGTGTGTGTGTGTGTGTGTGTGTGTGTGTGTGTGTGTGTGTGTGTGTGTGTGTGTGTGTGTGTGTGTGTGTGTGTGTGTGTGTGTGGTTGCAGAATCTTCAGTTGTGCCCCCATGGTCCACGGGACTACGGGACAGGTGAAGATGGAGATGGAGATGAAGGGGGTGTGTGTGTGTGTGTGTGTGTGTGTGTGTGTGTGTGTGTGTGTGTGTGTTGTGTGTGTGTGTGTGTTGTGTGTGTGTGTGTGTGTGAAGATAGGTCAGGAAGGAGGGAAGGAGGGAGGGGGCAGACGCTGGAGAGAATGATCTGACTAAACAATGACAGATATGAAAGAAGCAGCAAAAGTGTTAACAGTGCGCAGAAGGCGAAGAATTATTTCCCTTGTACACCGGAACTTAATTCCTTTCTAAATCGTAACGGAACACAGCACAACAAAACAACAACTCCCCCCAAAAAATTGTTTGTGCTTTGTGTAGCAATTATTCTTGTTAGCCAGTTAAATGGAAATGGTGAAATGTCTGGACAAAAAGTCAATTTGTTTTCTTTTGTAATGCACATGCATGCCAATAAAAAAAAAGATAAAAAAAAAGAAAACAAACAAAAAATCCAGCTCAAAGAAAATGAAGGTAGTAATGACAGCACAACATTTGTCAAACACTAAGGCGAAAACAACATCTCGAGAAATCCTAGTATATACACATATACAAAGATGTACAAGAATTTCCTTTTAAAAATAACTAATAGGTTATGGAGTAAAAAGCGGTGTCGGCAAACCACCGAAGGGAAACAGCATGGGAGTGCTATAATTGCACCGAAAGGATCTTTATCTTACCTTCATCTATATTTGAACACCTATATCTTCATCTTTATGTACGAGTGCCGACACCTCAAATTCAAAGATAAACAAACTAGACTGGAAGTTAACAGGTCAACAGGTCTATTACTTTCTTTTTTGTTCTTCAACTAGAGATTTCAGGTACATCTATTCTCAATTTTTGCGTGTGTAACCGTTTATTTATTTATTTATTATTATTATTTTTACCCAACATTAAAGTAGCCCCATTTTGACTTCAGGGATATCTTGAAAAAATCATTTAGATATCGCTCTCATAAGTCTAGTGACAGAAAAATGAAATCCACAGTTTAGTTATAGCAATGGTTAAAACTGTTTGAATTATCTAAAATAGGTTATGTACATAGGCTAACACAAAGTATCCAGTCCCGACACAGATATATGTGTCAATGAACCGGCACTAGATTTTCTCTCAGGAAAAAATCATGTGCATTATGATCTTATATGAGAAAAAAATGCCAAAAAAAGACACTTATAGTCTGAAGTGGTAGAGTATTCAAACATATTCACACCTGAAAAGTCCACACCGTTTTCCATGCCTAAGCAGTTGCTGTCATAGAAATGATTGATTTTAGCAGTTACAGATGTTGTCATAGCAATGATTGATTTTACAGCTACAGGTGATGTGTTTAAAATGATTGAATTTACAACTACAGGCGCTGTCATAGCAATGATTGATTTTACAACTACAGGCGCTGTCATAGCAATGATTGAATTTACAACTACAGGCACTGTCATAGCAATGATTGATTTTACAGTTACAGGTGCTGTCATAGCAATGATTGATTTTACAGTTACAGGTGCTGTCATAGCAATGATTGATTTTACAGTTACAGGTGCTGTCATAGCAATGATTGATTTTACAGTTACAGGTGCTGTCATAGCAATGATTGATTTTACAGTTACAGGTGCTGTCATAGCAATGATTGATTTTACAGTTACAGGCGCTATCACAGAAATAGTTGATTTTACCAGTTACAGGTGCTGTCATAGCAATGATTGATTTTACAGTTACAGGTGTTGTCATAGCAATGATTGATTTTACATCTACAGGTACTATCATAGCAAAGACTTATTTTACAGCTACAGGTGCTGTGTTTATAATGACTGATTCTACAGCTAAAGGTGTTGCAATAGCAATGATTGATTTTACAGCTACAGGTTCTGTCACGATTTTACAACTACATGTGCTGTCATGGCAATGATTGATGTTACAGCTACAGGTGTTGTCATGATTTTACAACTACATGTGCTGTCATGGCAATGATTGATGTTACACTTACAGGTGCTGTCATGGCAATGATTGATTTTACAGCTACAGGTGTTGTCATACCAATGATTGATTTTACAGCTACAGGTGTTGTCATACCAATGATTGATTTTACAGCTACAGGTGTTGTCATACCAATGATTGATTTTACAGCTACAGGTGTTGTCATACCAATGATTGATTTTACAGCTACAGGTGTTGTCATACCAATGATTGATTTTACAGCTACAGGTGTTGTCATACCAATGATTGATTTTACAGGTGCTATCATAGCAAAGACTTAGTTTACAGCTACAGGTGCTGTCATAGCAGTGATTGATTTTACACCTTCAGGTGCTATCATAGCAAAGACTTATTTTACATCTACAGGTGCTGTCATAGCAATGATTGATTTTTCAGCTACAGGTGCTGTCATAGCAATGATTGATTTTTCAACCACAGGTGCTGTCATAGCAATAATTGATTTTAGCTGCAGGTGCTGTCATAGCAATGATTTATTTTACAGCTACAGGTGGTAACATAGCAATAATTGATTTTTCAGCTACAGGTGCTGTCATAGCAAAGATTGATTTTACAGCTGCAGGTGCTATCATAACAAAGACTTATTTTACAGCTACAGGTGCTGTCATAGCAGTGATTGATTTTTCAGCCACAGGTGCTGTCATAGCAATAATTGATTTTAGCTGCAGGTGCTGTCATAGCAATGATTTATTTTACAGCTACAGGTGGTAACATAGCAATAATTGATTTTTTAGCTACAGGTGCTGTCAAAGCAATGATCTATTTTTCCGCTACAGGTGGTAACATAGCAATAATTGATTTTACAATTACAGGTGCTGTCAAAGCAATGATTGATTTTTCAGCTACAGGTGCTGTCATTGCAATGATTGATTTTTCAGCTTACAGGTGGTAACATAGCAATAATTGATTTTACAGCTACAGGTGGTAACATAGCAATGATTGATTTTTCAGCCACAGGTGCTGTCATAGCAATAATTGATTTTACAGGTGCTATCATAGCAAAGACTTAGTTTACAGCTACAGGTGGTAACATAGCAATAATTGATTTTTCAGCTACAGGTGCTGTCATAGCAAAGATTGATTTTACAGCTGCAGGTGCTATCATAGCAAAGACTTATTTTACAGCTACAGGTGCTGTCATAGCAATGATTGATTTTTCAGCCACAGGTGCTGTCATAGCAATAATTGATTTTAGCTGCAGGTGCTGTCATAGCAATGATTTATTTTACAGCTACAGGTGGTAACATAGCAATAATTGATTTTTCAGCTACAGGTGCTGTCAAAGCAATGATTTATTTTTCAGCTACAGGTGGTAACATAGCAATAATTGATTTTAAATTACAGGTGCTGTCAAAGCAATGATTGATTTTTCAGCTACAGGTGCTGTCATTGCAATGATTGATTTTTCAGCTTACAGGTGGTAACATAGCAATAATTGATTTTACAGCTACAGGTGGTAACATAGCAATGATTGATTTTTCAACCACAGGTGCTGTCATAGCAATAATTGATTTTAGCTGCAGGTGCTGTCATAGCAATGATTTATTTTACAGCTACAGGTGGTAACATAGCAATAATTGATTTTTCAGCTACAGGTGCTGTCAAAGCAATGATTTATTTTTCAGCTACAGGTGGTAACATAGCAATAATTGATTTTACAATTACAGGTGCTGTCAAAGCAGTGATTGATTTTTCAGCTACAGGTGCTGTCATTGCAATGATTGATTTTTCGGCTTACAGGTGGTAACATAGCAATAATTGATTTTACAGCTACAGGTGGTAACATAGCAATAATTGATTTTACAGCTACAGGTGCTGTCAAAGCAATGATTTATTTTTCCGCTACAGGTGGTAACATAGCAATAATTGATTTTTCAGCTACAGGTGCTGTCAAAGCAATGATTTATTTTTCAGCTACAGGTGTTGTCATCGTTGTTAGCACTGTAGGTGTTGTCACTGCTGCTGTTACTACTGTTGATATTAGCACTACCACCACTGTTGCTGTCGTTGCCCTTCTTGTTATTATTGCTGGGTTTTGTTTTTTTTTTACTGTTGTTGTTGTTGTTGCTATTGTTATCATTGCGGCTGTGGCTGCTGTTTCCATGTTCTCACTGCTGTCTACTTTGGTTATTTCTGCTACTGTTGTTGGTGCCATGCTGACGTTCCTGTTGTAACTGATACTGTGACTGCTGTTGTTGCTGATGCGGTTGCTGCCGCTACTGATGCCATTCATTCAGCAACTGAAGATGCAGATGCCAAAGAGTCTGTGTCGGATGGATTGCAGACACCTGTGATGACAGAGTTGGCACTGTTTTGCTGTCGACGTATGTCATTAAGTTGATGCATTATTTCGTGTAACTGCTGCTGTATAGTTACAGAGGGTGTCTCTGTATGAACAGTCGGTACTTGAGCACGCTCCCTCTCCATTTGCCACAGCCTGTGTTCAATATGTGTCAGCCTTGCAAGTGTGTCCATTTGTGACAGCCTGCGTTCAATCTGATCCAGTCTGACACCCAGAGTATCAGAACTCGCTTGAAGCTGGGGGCTGGTGCTGCTGATGTTGTCATGGCTGTTGTTGTTTAGGCTGTTGTCGATGTTGTTGTTTAGGTTGTTGTCGTTGCTTAGGCTATCGCTGCTGCTGCTGCTGCGATTGTTTAGGTGGTTATTGTTGCTGCTGCTGCTTAGGCTGCTGTTTCGGCTGGTGGTGGTATTGTTTAGTCTCTTGTTATTATTGCTGTTGCTGCTGCTAGCACTCAGGCTGTTGCTGCTGGTATTGCTCAGGCTGTTGCTGTTGTTATTGCTTAGAGTGTTGCTGCTCTTGTTACTGGCAGTGGCGGTGATGGTAGCCACGGGAATGTCAAGAGGTTGGGAAGAATCCTGCTGGCCTTGATGTTCAGTGTCTGCACTGCTGAAGTCATTCAGCTCCCTTTCCTGTGCCTCTGCAGCACCAACTGCCTGTTGTGTCTGTGGCTGCGTTACACCGCAACAAAAGCGTTTGTTTTCCCGAGAGGGCAAGGCACTGGCACAGCGTTTATTTGATGGTGTGCGGCAGTGCGGAGACATCGCGGCACTGAGGTCTGCCCTGTGGGAGACTGCAAGTGAAGGTGGAGCTGAGATTTCTGTCTGTAGAGCAGCGCGGGGACTCGTTTCCTCTCTGTCCTCTTCCAGCGCAGGTGGTGAAGGTGAGAGTGGAACCGTCTGCAGCAGTTGGCTCTTGTCGTGTACTATCGGTG
>JASPKP010007808.1:7500-12313 GCA_030674155.1 Stramonita haemastoma | reverse complement strand
CATCTGGAATAGCAACTTGAAAAAAAATTGCTTCGTTTTGTCTAAAATTTTTGTTGTTTTTTTTTTTTTAATTTTATGATTTTTTTTTTGGAACATTTTCATATTTAGCGTGGCCCTTTGTTTTTTTTAAATTGTTACTGCAAACGTTTTGAAAGAGAGGAAAAAGGTTCATCCTCAGAATCACGTTTTAAAAAAGGGAAAAGGGTGTAGAATAAGACTCTTTTGGGTAGATCACAATGTCTACTTAATTCAATTGTTGGGGTGGTAAAGAAAAAAACCCTTTCAACCTTTTTTGCTCTTGTCACTCAGTTGAGTCGGAATGTTTAGAAATAATGCATAAGCAAATTTAAACCTTACCATTGTTTGTCAAAGTTTTTTTAATGACAAATGTGCCATAGTAAGGGGTTTTGTAAATATATTGCTCATGCAAAGAGGGGACGGGCGTTGTATAAAGAAAAATCAATGCGAAATTTTTAAGTCTGCAGTTTTTTTCGAAAGAGATGGGCCCCACTATGTTTTTGATTCAGCATTTTTTTGTTCGGTTTAGGATTACGGGAAAAAACTGGGCCAAGAAATTCGTCATTAAATGTGCTTTTGAGTGACAGTAAAATTTTTAGTTTTTTTGTTTTCATATCAAGCTTTTTAGCAAACAAAATGCAGATCCATTCTGATAAGTTGTTGTTTATTCATGAAGAAATGATGTGTGGGATATGGCCTGAAAAATAGCTTTGATGAGGAACTGTTTTTACACCACATTCTCTGTGTGGTGCATGGTTACCTCTTCAGGGAGACTGCGTTGCGTTGTGCAATAGCATTTAAAAAAAAAATAGATACTACCTATATCAATATATTTTTTACTAATGAAGGATTTGTGTTTTCTTGTTTGTTTTGCCACGGCTGTTTTGATTTTATCGGTTACCTATTTAATTTTCCGATCTTTGATATGGGGTGCTAAAGGTATGTACTCTACCCTACATTTTGGTTTTTCTTGCTCAGCTTAAAAACCACCCCATCAACCACCATTCTACCCAAGGCATTGTGAACAAAATAATAATAAAAGAAGGGTGTTGCTCTCTGACAGGATTTTTTTTTTCGTTCCTCGGCAAGAACTCCGGGGTTCACCAATGATGAAAATTTTGCGTATATGACCGATTTTTTCCCAACACAAATGTAATAATGATATAATAATAATAATAATAATAATAATATAATAATAATAATTAAAAATAATTAATACATGGAATTTATATATCACTATATCTTGCAAGAAACAAATCAAATGTAGCTGCATTCTGACCTCGGGGGAATTGACGGGATTTTAAACCCCTGGACCTTTTCCTATCTGAACGTGTTGCCTCTAAACCACTAGGCATCTGCAGAAGACAAGTTCATGTCTTGACACACACACTTTACAGGAAGGGAGTTGACAGATTATTCTGCGGTGATTGAGAAAAGACAGGAAGGAAAAGGGGAAAAAAGGAAGGAAGAAACGAAAGAAAGGAAGAAAACTTGGATTTCCAAACTGGGTGGCGGGGAAAAAAAAAATACTTTGGGAGGAAAAGTAAAATCCGGGTTCCGTGCCAGGGATGATAATGTAAGTAAAGCCTTCTGTCACGACTTCAATTAATCTGTACAGCGTGCTTCCCGATAGCCTGACGCTCTGTAATCAGATTTCATCCTTACTGATTGCTTCAGCAATTTTTTTTTTTTTATATTTAGATTAACGGTATCGTCTATCCAGGCACGTCTCGGCATATGTGCATAGAGAGGCGGTGATCCCCTCTTCTCTGGCAAGTTATTATCATTATTATGCATGTGCATGCGCGTGCATGCATGCCTGCTCTGGGCGCTTTATGCTGTAATGTTAAGAAACGACAACTACAGTGTCACGAGCTTCTGGTTTTGGTGGCTGTAATATGCCATGTATGCGTGTGTGTCTGTGGCTTGGCGTAGAGACTGTGTACTTTCTTGTCTTTGTCTTTGCGGGTTTGTGGTTCCGCCTGTCTCACGCGGAGTTTTCTTATCCTCTTCTTCTTCTTCTTCTTCTTCTTCTTCTTCTTCTTCTCTGACTCTCACTGTCTGTCTGTCTGTCTGTCTGTCTGTCTGTCTGTCTGTCTCACTCATTTTAAAGTGTCTATCTCTTCTGCTCTCTGTCTCTGTCTGTCTGACTGTCTGTCTCTGTCTCTGTCTGTCTGTCTGTCTGTCTGTCTGTCTGTCTGTCTCTCTGTCTGTCTCTCTGTCTGTCTGCCTGTCTCTCTCTCTCTCTCTCTTCTCTCTCTCTCTCTCTCCTCTCTCTCTCTCTCTCTCTCTCTCCTCTCTCTCTCTCTCTCTCTCTCTCTCATCGCCCTTTTTTGTCTCCTATCCACCCATCCCCCTGCTCCCTTAGTTACTCACTGTCATTCTATCTCTGTCTCTGTCTCTCTGTCCTCTGTTCTCTTTGTCTCTGTTTCCCATTTACCTCCACATTTTTTTTTTCTGTCTGTAGCACTATGTGCTTTTTTCTCCTCACTTTTCTCCCTCCCCCTTCTTCTTTCCTGTTTATTGTTTCCGTCTGTTTGTTTTTGTCTGTGTACATCTCCCTTTCCCTCTTCTCCTCCTCCCTCCCCCCACCTGCTTTGTACATCATTCTAGTTCCCTCCCCTTTCCCCTGTCGTCAGTGGTTTTTATTTTATTACTTCTCCCTCTGTTTGTTTTTGTTTGTGTACATCTCCCTTTCCCTCCTCTCTCCCCCCCCCCCCCCACCTTTGTACCTCATTCTAGTCCCCTCCCTTTCCCCTGTCGTCAGTGATTTTTATCTTATTACTTCTCCCGTCGTCTGCTCTTCAACAAACTGCCCCCCCCTTTTCTTGCTTTCCCTTGTTTATTCCTTTATTTAGGTAGTTATTTCCTGTGCGTCTCTTATGGTAAAAACAATGAGAAATCGAAACAAACACACACACACACAAATAATGGGGAGGGGATGTAAAGGCCGGTGGACCTGCAATTGGGATTGGGCGCAAGTGTAGAGGGTAGGGGGTGGGGAGGGGGGGGGGGGGTTGTTGGGGGTGGGGGGAGGGGGGTGAAGGTAGGTTGGGGTGGAGGCAGAAAAGTTGGTAGCTAGGTTTACAGTGCGACGTTTTTTAGTTTTTTACAGATTGTTTTGGATGAAAATTTTTTTTTTTCGCTATGTGATGACATTGAAAAAACACTTGAATCGCGCAGTTAGTTGCAAACACTTAACCCACGAATCCACCAGTCTGTGTTGGCGTGTATGCATGTTGTAAAGTACAGATCTACATCCAATACGAACAACAGTTCTTTATAATTAATTATACAAAACAGCTCCTGCCTGTCTGTTCTGCCTCTGTCTCTGTTTTCCTCCCCCTCCCTCCCTCTCTCTCTCCTCTCTCTCTCTCTCTCTCTCACAGACACACAGACAGACACAGACAGACACAGACAGACACACGTACACACACACGTACACCCCCCCCCCCCCCACACACGCACACACGCACACACACACGTACACACACACACACAAACGCACGCACACACACACGCACGCATGCGCACACGCGCACGCACACACACACATAGATGTATACTATTACTTTAACAGGGTCTGTCTGTCTCTTTCTTTTTCTGTCTGTCTGTATAATATTCTCTCTCTCTCTCTCTCTCTCTCTCTCTCTCTCTCTCTCTCTCTCTCTCTCTCTCTCTCTCTCTCTCTCTCTCTCTCTCTCTCTCTCTCCTTTTTAGTGAACTTATTTAACACTCTTTTTGAACAGGGGGATTATCGGAGGACTGGGTGGAATCAACCATTCTGCCACTTCATAAAAAAGGAGATGTAAACAACGTTAACAACTATAGGGGTATTTCGTTATGCAATATTGCTAGTAAGTTGTTTAGCTCAGTTATAAATAAGCGTTTAGTACAATGGGTTTGATTCCGCTAACATCACAGGTGAACACCAGGCAGGCTTTAAGAAAAACTATGCTCCTGTTGATCATATGTTTACTTTATTAACTGCAGTACAGAAGCAATTTAAAATAATCGGAAACTATACGTTGCATTTATAGACTTCGAAAAAGCCTTTGACTCCATTTCTAGAAATTTGTTGTGGCCAGTACTCAGAAAAAATGATATAAAAGGAAAACTTTACCGCTGTGTAGTTAGTATGTACAAAAATGTAAAAGCTAAAATCAGAAGTGGGGGTAAACTTAGTGTTTTGTGAGGTTTACAAGAGGAGTAAAGCAGGGTGATGTTTGTAGTCCCATTTTGTTCTCACTATTCATCAATGAACTAGCCTTAGAAATTATCGAAAATGGTAGGCATGGTGTTTCCTTCGATTTAGTTGAGTTATTTATCTTGTTGTTTGCAGATGACATAATTCTTCTTTCAGAAACAATGATAGGATTACAGAACCAGTTGAATCACTTATACTCTGCAGCACATAGGTTAGAACTTAAAGTAAATATGGAAAAATCAAACATTATAGTATTTCGTAAAGGTGGATATCTCGCAGCTAGGGAAAGATGGTTATATGGTAACATTCAAATGTCTGTAGTTAATGTATACAAATATCTTGGAATTTGTTTTTCAACAAAATTAAGCTTCAAGTATGCATGCCAGGATCTCGTCAATCGAGCAAAAAGAGCTGTTATGGGCATTATGCGTATGTTATGTAAGTTTGATAGTCAGTCAACGGATATCTTTTTCAAGCTTTTTGATTGCCAAGTACAACCAATTGTGCAGTATGGAGCGGAGATATGGGGGTTTGAGGCTGGACGTGAAATAGAAAAGTTGCATCTGTTTGCTATGAAGAAGTTTTTGC
>JASPKP010007807.1:0-12313 GCA_030674155.1 Stramonita haemastoma | reverse complement strand
GCCCACAAAAAAAACCAAAAACAAAAACGGACCCTTTTAAAAAAAATTTTTTTTTTTTTTTTTTAAAAGCAGGGGAAACGTAGGACGAATGTGTGCATAAAAAGGGGTTAAAAGGGGGTTTTTCATAAAAAGCACAAAAAGGAATGTATTTCTTGAACCCAAAGTGGAAGAATATTGGTTTTGATTGATTGATTGATTGTTTTGATTATTTATATCGAGGATAATGGAAAAAAGCATCGTGTGCTTTTTACATTCAGTCCCCGCGCGTATGCAGTTTTTTTTTAAATCTTGTCATCTGTTCCCACCGGCACATGAGGGCCTACTCTTCTAAAAAGCGTAACAGAGAGAGAGAGAGAGAGAGAGAGAGAGAGAGAAGAGTGGGGGAAAAAACAAAGGGGTGGTGGGGTTTGTGACTGCATGTGAAGGAAAGTTGGTGTGCAAAAAAGCGAATGTCAAGGTGAGAAAGCAAGTGTGTAGAAAGGATGTCATGGCCATTGCGTCCAAAATACCTGCCCCGACAGTTTAATCAAGTGTTTATGACTGTGTTGCTATGTCCCTCCTCTGCCTGCGCAACACGCAACCTTGGAGATCTCCCACACAGTGCATTAACCGCAGGTAAAAGCTCTGATTCACCGTGGTTTTATGCTGGGCGATTATAACCACTGTGATTTAAAAGCATGTTTTACAAGCTTTTAAACAATACGTCCGTTGTTTTACATGTCATCAACATATTCTTGATAAATGTTTTGGAAATATTTTAAATTGCATATAAATCTGTCTCTGTTCCACCCATCTGGCACATCAGATCATAATACTGTATACCTCATGCCCACATATAAACCAAAAACAAAAACGGACCCTGTTATAAAATTTTTTTTTTTTTAAAAGCGAGGTGAACGTGAGGACGAATGTGTGCATGAAAGAGTTGAAAGGCTGTCATGAATGCACAGAATGGAATGTATTTCTTGAAGCCAGTGGAAGTATATTGATTGATTGATTGATTGATTGATTGATTGATTTATATCGAGGATAATGGAATAAGCACTCGTGTGCTTTTTACATTCAGTCCCCGCGCGTATGCAGTTTTGTAAATCTTGTCATCTGTTCCCACCGGCACATGACGGCCTACTCTTCTAAAAAGCGTAACAAGATTTAACGTTGTGCGCAAGATGTTCTGCGTGCGTTCGCATACGGGGCCTCGGTTTATAGTTTCATCCGAAGGACTTAGTGACTGATGTTGTGCATGCTTACATTTCTTTTTGTGAAAATCTTATTGTTCCCAAAAAACTATAAAGATATTCCCTAGCAAATAAACCCTGGATGACAGCATCAGTAAAGTCAGTTCTTAATGAAAAAAATAGCGTTTGGGGGGCAGCAATAGAATGACCTATAAAAGGGTACAGAAAAAACTTCAAAAGGAAATTCGGGAAAGCAAAAGATTATACAAGCAGAAAGTAGAACAACAATTCCAAATGGGTAACATGGCAGATGCATGGAGAGGGTTAAAAACATTGACAGGACAAACTAATGGCAAATTTTCAAATCAGACTTTGACAACCGATGAACAACAAAAATTTTCAGATGAACTTAATTCATTCTATTGCTGCTTTGAGCGTGACGACCTTGGACATGAACTAGAGAGCGTTGTGTCTAATCTATAAAAGCAAGTCTGTGATACTAATCAATGTACTGATTACTTTACTGTTGGTTATGTGTAATCTATAAAAACAAGTCTGTGATACTTATCAACGTACTGATAACTTTACTATTAATGCTAAAGATGTCAAATTTGCGTTTGAGAGGCTGCGTGTGAAGAAAGCTGTGGCTGGGGAGGGTGTTGGTGGACGATTGTGGAGGGCATGAGCTGAGCAGTTGTGTCATGTCTTTTAGTGTTGTATTTTCTTTATCTTTGAAAACATGTAGTATACCCAGTCTCTGGAAGAAATCA
Organism: Stramonita haemastoma; assembly: GCA_030674155.1. Classification (NCBI taxonomy): domain Eukaryota; kingdom Metazoa; phylum Mollusca; class Gastropoda; order Neogastropoda; family Muricidae; genus Stramonita; species Stramonita haemastoma. Next base: position 10,365 of record JASPKP010007807.1, on the reverse strand, counting down.
ATCATTTGTCCTGTTCCTAAAAACAACCACCCAAAGTCTTTAAATGATTACAGACTCCTGCTCTCACCCCAATAGTTATGAAATGTTTCAAAGTATTCTCCTAAAACGCATTCTTCTGTGCACTTCCTCTAGCCTAGATCCTTTCCAATTTGTATACGAAGCAAACAGGAGCACAAATGATGCTACTCTAATCTTGTTGCACAATACCTACTCTCATCTGGAAAACCCTGGGTCTTTTGTTCGCATACTCTTTATAGATTTCTCCTCTGCCTTCAATACCATCCAGCCCCATCTCTTAGCACTTAAATTACTTTCACTTAGTGTCTGTCCTCTCACATTCTTTGGTTCATGAACTTTCTGGTGAATCAAACACAGTGTGTCCGATTTATAAAAGCATTATCAGCTGAAAAGTCTACATCAACTGGGTCTCCTCAAGGCACTGTTCTGTCTCCTATCCTTTTCACTCTATATACTAATGACTACACTGGTTCTGGCGTTACACTGTTAGTTAAATATTCTGATGATTCTGCTCTTGTTCATCTGTCCAACTCTCATCTTAGGTATTCTAGAAAAGTTTAAATGTTTTCATCCTGGTGCAAAAGACACTATCTTGACTTGAATGTTAAAACGAATAAAGAAATGCTAATTGACTTCTGCAAAAACTCAGAGCCTATACCAGATCTTTATATAGATCAGATGGTATAAAAGCCGAACGGATTCATGAATTTAAGTACTTAGGCACTATCATCCATGATAAATTAAACTTAACAGCTAATACAGATATGTTGAATAAAAAATGTCACTATCCTATCTTTTTTCTTCAAAAAGCTTAGGAGTCTTCAGGTAAATATTTAAGTTTTGCAAAACCTCTATAGATGCTTTATTGAGTCCGTCATTTCTTTTTCTTTAAAAGGTTGGTACAAAACATTGAATGTCAAAAACAAAAATGTACTAAACAAAGTTGTAACACGTTGCGGCAAAATTGTGGGTTGTGTGCAAATGAAACCAAACGACCTGTATGAATGTCGTGTGAAAGACTGCGAAAGAAATCGTGAGTGATGGTGCGCATGTGCTTGCTAAATATTTTCGGCTTCTTCCATCTCAAAAAGGCTACAGAGTACCCAAACACCTCTCTCTCTCTCTCTCTCTCTCTCTCTCTCTCTCTCTCTCTCTCTCTCTCTCTCTCTCTCTCTCTCTCTCTCTCTCTCTCTCTGCCAACGCTCACAGAACATCTTGCGCACACGTTAAATCCTGTTCCGCTTTTCGTAAGAGTAGGCCATGGTGTGCCGGTGGGAACAGAGGACATTTACAAAACTGCATACACACGGGGACTGGACGTAAAAAAGCACAAGAGTGCTTATTCCATTATCCTCGATATAAAAGAATAAATAAATAAATAAATAAATAAATAAATAAATAAATAAACCTGTCTTTTGACTTCTCTCTCTCTCTCTCTCTCTCTCTCTCTCTCTCTCTCTCTCTCTCTCTGTCTGTCTGTCTGTCTGTCTGTCTGTCTGTCTGTCTGTCTGTCTGTCTGTGTTTCTGTCTGTCTGTCTCTCTTTCTATGTCTCTGTCTCTCAACCTGTCTTTTGAGTCTCTCTCTCTCTCTCTCTCTCTCTCTCTCTCTCTCTCTCTCTCTCTCTCTCTCTCTCTCTCTCTCTCTCTCTCCGTGTAATCAGGGGATCGAATGAGGTGGCGTGTTTTTGCTGATGCTACATTTTTTGTTGTTGCTGTTGACACCAACGGCAATGACCGTGGGAACACGATCCACAGGTAAGGCTACGTAGAAAAAGTTGCCTTGTTCACAGGACGCCTCTTGTCACCACTCCGGCTACATAATTATAGTAGTGCCTGAGGCCTGCATGCTGTTGTAGTACTGTCTGCCTGTCTGTCTGTATGCTTATCGATATCACTGCCTTTCTGTCTGTGTGTCTGTGTGTTTGTGAGTCTGTGTGTCTGTGTGTTTGTGAGTCTGTGTGTTTGAATGTCTGTCTGTCTGTCTGTCTGTCTGTCTGTCTGTCTGTCTGTCTGTCTGTCTCTCTCTCTCTCTCTCTCTCTCTCTCTCTCTCTCTCTCTCTCTCTCTCTCTCTCTCTCTCTCTCTCTCTCTCTCTCTCTCTCTCTCTCTCTTTCGGATGAGACTTTAAACCGAGGCCCCGTGTGCGAACGCACGCAGAACATCTTGCGCACACGTTAAATCCTGTTCCGCTTTTCGTAAGAGTAAGCCATCGTGTGCCGGTGGGAACAGAGGACATTTACAAAACTGCATACACACGGGGACTGGACGTAAAAAAGCACAAGAGTGCTTATCCCATTATCCTCGATATAAAAGAATAAATAAATAAATAAATAAATCTCTGTCTGATGAAAACAAAGTATGTAATACTTACTCTGTAACCCTTGAAAAATAAAGAAAAATTATTCATTCATTCATTCATTCATTCATTCATTCATTCTCTCTCTCTCTCTCTCTCTCTCTCTCTCTCTCTCTCTCTCTCTCTCTCTCTCTCTCTCTCTCTCTCTCTCTCTCTCTCTCTCTCTCTCTCTCTCTCTGTAGGTGTGGGTGTATGTGGGGTCGCGCCTGTCCGTACATGCGTGCGTGTGTGTATGTGTGTGAAGGGGGGGGGGGGGGGGGCGAAGGGTGTTTTTCTGTTTATGATTCAACAATGAAATGTCGCCGCTATACATGTGTTCCAGCTTGTAATTTATTTTCAATTTAGACTTGCAGTCCCTATTTCTATGCATATACAACCGATGTCTCTTGTTATTATTATTTTTTTTTTAAATATAAAACCACTCAATAAAAAATGTTTAAAACCAAAAGCAAACACAAATAAAACTGTGAGTAATTATGTTCTGCTAAATTGTCGGCCGGTGATATAATATCAACACTGACAACAATGATGATGACGACGACGACGATGGTGGTGGGGATGGTGGTGGTGGTGGTGGTGGTGATGATGATATATTATCTATATGGTTGCAAACTTCACATTGTGGTGAGTTTTTTCAAGGTCTCACATTATTTTGCTACATCATACCATGATTTTACTTACACACACACACACACACACACACACACACACACACACACACACACACACACAACACAGAGAGAGAGAGAGAGAGAGAGAGAGAGAGAGAGAGAGAGGAGAGAGAGAGAGAGAGAGAGAGAGAGAGAGAGAGAGAGGAGAGAGAGAGAGAGAGAGGAGAGAGAGAGAGGAGAGAGAGAGAGAGAGAAAACGAGCTTGAAAAAATATCAGCCTCTTTCCTCTATCCCTCAAGAAAATAGGCCATTGATCCCTTATTGTGTAGCAAGCAGGTGCACAATCTCTATTCGATTTTTTGTTGTTGCTGTTTCATCCTCTGTGACGTCCTTGTCATGCTGTTCACACGCCGCTCATTCCAATCTCCACGCGCCAGCCATACCCAGATTCGTTATGTCGTACCCTCAGGGTCAGAAGTCCTTAACAATAAACCTATCAATGTCAGGTCGAAGCCGCCGCTGTGCCACTAGCCAGAGGAGCCCTGCATCGATGTTGGGTCACACTGCTGTTGATACTTCCAAGTGATGGCATATACTTTGACACTACGGGGTGTGGGATAGCTCAGTGGTCAGAGCACTCGCTCCCCCCCCCCCTCCCCAGCTAAAGTTAAGCAGCATTGAGTGTGATTACCAAGTGGATGGGTGACTGTGCGCCTTGGCTTCAGTACAGTCCCCCAACTCACCCAGCTTTGTAAATGGATACCTGCCCTCTTTAAGGTCAGGGAAAGTAAAGCCGCGAGGGAGAGGAGATGGGCGCCGCCCTCAATATGCTGTCCACCAGACAAGCTGAGGCCTCTGATGCCTCGCTCCCCTGGGACCATAATTATAGGTTATGGGACACCTTTACCTTCTTTGACACTATCTAACAGGGCCTTATTCTACGCTTCCAATCATGATATGTCCCAGCGTCAACTCAGCCCGAGAGATGCAGACACCTGCAGTGTTGGTCAGGTAATTTGAGTAACGCTCTCATAATTTCACCCATAAAGTGGATGGAACTCAGCTGATGAGGTCCTTGTCTTCCCAATGAGCCTGCGGCACACCCACTCTGTGTAGAAGCCGGCCGGAGCCCGAAAAATCCCTTCGCGTTTTATGGGATTCGAACCCGCAACCTTCCAGCCAAGGTGCTAACCGCTACACCATGGCAGTTGGTCTTCTGTTCAATTTTTTTTATGTGTGTGCACGCGCGCGCGCGCGCGCGCGCGCGCGCGCGTGTGTGTGTGTGTGTGTGTGTGTGTGTGTGTGTGTGTGTGTGTGTGTGTGTGTGTGTGTGTGTGTGTGTGTGTGTGCGCGTGTTAACCACGGTGACCGAATTCAAAAACCCAACGAAAAAAACCACAACACACACACACACACACACACACACACACACACACACACACACACACACACACACACACACACACACACACACATATATATATATATATGTATAAATATATACCTTCAGTCTTGAAATAATCGAGAGGTACACATACGTCATTGAACTGAACTACCATGAAAATGGCCTACTCCATTATTAACATGCCTTCGGGGTTCAAATAATCCCAAACTCGGATAAGAGCCGGCTTAAGTTTAAATTCAGTCCAGCCGGACAGAATGATGTGTGGTATGAAAACAATGCTTCACCATGTATAGGCCTATCACTCCTTCGGATGATACTGTAAACAGGTCCATCGTGCAAACGTAACGCACGCAACGCATCTTAGATTCACGTTACCTGTTCCACATTTCAGAAGACTAGCCGAAGCCGGAATGCGGTACCTTAACGGTAGGTAAGAATATATATATATATATATATATATATATATATATATATATATATATATATATTATATATATATATATATATATATATATATATATATATATATAGTCGCATACACAAAGTCTCACCGTTTGGTGAACCTCGAGCTTTAGCCAACAACCAACGAAACCAAAAATGAATACCAAAACAAATTTTTAGACATGCTGACACTAATTGCAAATTCCAAACACTGTCGTCCATGTTCTTGTCACGGAAATGCCGAAGGCTTCTTCGATAAGGAGGGGAGATTATTCATGAGGACTGGATATTACCTTTTGAATAATGGACAAGAACAACAAGTTTGAGGACTATTAGGGCCTGAAGGAAGCACACGTAAATGACTTCAGCCTGCTAAGTAAGCAACTGGTCTCACACGAAGATAAAAGATACAAGAGAAGGCATGTGCTTAAGCAAATGTTTTTAGATTTGTGTGACTGGTACCACCAATACGAACTTTTCAACCGGTCACATCAGTCACACATTCATTGAACTGATTTTTCAGAAGATTGCAATCGTATCTAACCTCAGCATCCCTTTTTCGTGTTCACCTCCACTCGGGATAGCCTAGTGGTCAGAACATTGCGCTCGCAATTTGATGACCCGAGTTCGATTCTCGTTCGAGGGGATTTTCCCCTGGTGTTAACATCAGTGCTGACTCCACTCTCCCCAAAAGTCTTTCAGATGAGACTGTAAACCGAGGCCCTGTGTGCGAACGCACGCAGAACATCTTGCGCATACGTTAAATCCTGTTCCGCTTTTCGTAAGAGTAGGCCATTATGTGCCGGTGGGAACAGATGACAATATTTACAAAACTGCATACACACGGGGATTGGATGAAAAAAAGCACATGAGTGCTTATTCCATTATCCTCGATATAAAAGAAGAAATAAAAGAATAAATAAATAAATAAGTAAATCTATAACCTAACTGAAATGTGGTGTGTATTGAATATTCCGTATGCTGTCACATCTTTTCAAGTTAAAGTTAATGTCTGTCCCGAGCCTAAGGCTCATCAGGCCGGTTTCTGTGGCGTTAAAAGCGACTGAGAGTCATAGACTCCCCCCTGAATAGGACGCCAGTCTATCGCAGGGTTAACCCCCAACACAAGCTTGGTACCCTTTTACACCTGGGTGGGTGTGAGAAATAGCCGTAAAGTGCCTTTTCCAAGGGCACACACAACACCATAGCCGAAAGCTGGGATCAAACCCGCAACCTTTAGATTACGAGTCCAACACCCTAACCACTAGACTACAGCGGCGCGGCTATCTTTTCAAGATACCCAAACTTAAACTTGAAAACTATCCCCGAAGTTGGAATGTGGATATCTTCAAGGTGGGCAAAACCCCTCGCATATGCAAAATCTCACCATTGGTGGTGACTCTCCCAGAGGAAGGAAAAAAAAATTTCTTTAAAAAAATGGGTCATCGGTGGCCATGGAGAAAATGCTTGCGACACTGAGATGGGGTCAGACTCGAGGGTTTTTTTTTAGGTCTAGGGCGATACTCTTTAGACAGGCTTTTTTTCAGGGTGTACTTTTTTGTGGGCGACCCTAGGGTGCTTAAGTGGAGAACGCGCAACAACAATGACATACAAGCCTTTCCTCTTTATTCCTTATGTGGACATTAATTTTTTTAATCTTTTATTTATTCTACTTATTCTTTTATATCGAGGATAATGGAATAAGCACTCATGTGCTTTTTTACATTCAGTCCCGAGTGTATGCAGTTTTGTCAATCTTGTCATCTGTTCCCACCGGCACACGATGGCCTATTTTTACGAAAAGCGGAACAGGATTTAACGTGTGCCCAAGATGTTCTGGGCCGACGCTGTAGTCTAGTGGTTAGGGCGTTGGACTCGTAATCTAAAGGTTGCGGGTTCGATCCCAGCTTTCGGCTATGGCGTTGTGCCCTTAGAAAAGGCACTTTATGGCTATTATCTCACCCCACCCAGGTGTAAAAGGGGGTACCGACCTTGTGTTGGGGGTTAACCCTGCGATAGACTGGCGTCCTATTCAGGGGGGAGTCTATGACTCTCAGTCGCTTAACGCCACAGAAACCGGGATAAGCACCGGCCTGATGAGCCTTAGGCTCTGGACAGACTTTAACTTTAACAAGATGTTCTGCGTGTGTGCGTTTATAGTCTCATTCGATGGACTTTGGGGGGAACATAGTAACATAAGCAGTTGTTTTTTTAAAATCATGTAAACATAAATTCTTAAAATGCATTCTTACCCACCAGTAGGAGTCTTGGAGAGGAGATGGGCGCCACCAAGCTTCCTCAAGCCCACTGCAAGGACATGATGAGAAAAACAAAACAGAAAGACATGCCGGATCGGTCGAGGCCCGGATCAACAACGACCGCGCTACCCACTGCAAGCCTCCAGGGTGGGAGTGACAAGTGTGCTACTGGGGCAGAACCAACTCTAAAGCTTCCAGCTAAAGGGGCAACCATTGGTACATGGAATGTAAGGACTCTGTACCAAACAGGAAGAGTACAGGAACTTACACATGAATTACAGAGGTATAAATGGGACATCATAGGGCTTGCGGAAGTCAGATGGATTGGCTTCGGAGAAACAACCACGCAAGACGGCCACAAAATATGGTACAGCGGAGAAGAGAAACTACATCAACATGGAGTAGGCTTTATTGTCAGGAAAGAGATTGTGTCAAGCATCATCAGCTGCACACCAGTATCCAGCAGACTCATCTCAATCAGAGTTTCTGCAAAACCCCAGAATCTCACCATCATCCAAGTGTATGCTCCAACATCTGACTACGATGATGATCAGATAGAAGAATTCTATGAAGAACTTGAAAACGTCATCTCCAAAACGCCCAAAAAAGACATCCTTATTGTGGAAGGCGACTGGAATGCTAAGGTGGGACCTGATGCCTATGACACCTGGGCAGGAACCACAGGACGATTTGGACTGGGAGAAACAAATGACAGAGGACAGCGGCTGCTGGAATTCGCAAAGAAGCACAAATTTACTTTGGCTAACACACTCCACCCTCACAAGCCATCCAGAACATCAACCTGGCACTCACCAAATGGTCTGATTCATAATCAAATTGATTACATTCTGTCACCCCAAAGATTCAAATCCAGCAAAAAACAAGGCAAACACAAGAACATTCCCAGGAGCTGACATTGGCAGTGACCACGACCTTGTACTTACCACCATCAGACTGAAACTGAAAGCAAAACAACAGCCAAAAAGCCCACGCATAAGATTCGACCTGGAAAAACTCAAAGACCCAACAGTGGTTGAGATCTTCCAAGCCAACATAGGAGGAAAGTTCGCCGCACTCACAGCCATCGACAATGATGTGGACACATTGGCCAACAACATCAAAGAAGTGCTAACAACAGCAGCAGAAGAAACATTAGGAAGAAGCAGAACAAAGAAACAACCCTGGGTGACAAATGAGGTTCTTGACCTCTGCGACAAAAGAAGAGAACTTAAGAAACAAAAGTTCACAAGTCAAGAAGCTTACAAGAAGTACATGGATAGCCACAGAGAAGTGAGGAAAAAGATGAGAGAAGCCAAAGAAGGGTGGATAGAAGAACAATGCAACAACATCGAAGCTGGAATGACCAAGGGAAACAGCAAAACAGCTTACGACACTTTGAAAGCACTAACGAAAACCACACAGCCTAAAGCCTCTGTTATTGAAGACAAAGAAGGAAATCTTTTAACGGAAAACAATGCCATCCTCCAACGCTGGACAGAATACTGTGAGGGATTGTACAACTACCCACTACGCCCAGATACCAACATAGTTTCTGACAAACCCCCTGAACACCAAGATAAAGACCCACCAATACTAAGGTGTGAAGTAGATGCAGCTATTAAACAATTGAAGAAGGGGAAGTCCCCTGGAATTGATAACATCCCAGCTGAACTCATAAAAAATGGAGGAAATGAAACAGCAAGGCGATTCACAGAACTTTGTCAGAAGATCCACGACACCAAAGAATGGCCAAAAGAATGGACACAGTCTCTTGTAATACCCCTGCCAAAGAAAGGAAACCTCAAGAAATGCCAGAACTACAGAACCATCAGTCTCATAAGTCATCCTAGCAAGATCATGCTGCAGGTAGTCCTCAACAGACTGAAAAACCCAGCAGAAAACTCCTTGCAGAAGAACAAGCGGGCTTTAGACCAAAACGCAGCACAATGGAACAAATTTTCAATCTGAGAATTCTGATAGAGAAGCATCTCCAACACCAAAAAGACTTGTACCACAATTTCATAGACTTCAAAAAGGCCTTTAACAGGGTATGGCATGACGGCCTCTGGCAAGTACTCAGGCACTTCAACATTGACAGCTGCCTAATCGAAGTCATCAAGGCTCTGTACAAGAACGCAAAATGTGCAGTTTTCATGAACAATCACGTGGGCGAGTTCTTCAAGACGGTTGGGATTCGCCAGGGCTGCCTTCTCTCACCTGTACTCTTCAACCTCTTCCTCGAAAACATCATGACAGAGACACTGCAAAACCACCACACTTCCATCTCCATTGGTGGAAGACCCTTTGCAACCTCAGATTTGCAGATGACATTGACCTCATGGGCAGCAGCAAACAAGAACTGCAAATCCTCACAGACAATTTAACAGATCGAGCGAGCGCATACGGCATGGAGGTCAGTACAGAGAAATCAAAGATCATGGTCAACAGCGCGAGTAATGACAGCACGGAAATAAAGATGAATGGAGAAACACTAGAAGAGGTGAGCCAATTCAAATACTTAGGCTCCATCCTAACAAAAGATGGCACATTAAACAATGAAGTGAAAGCTCGCATTGCAACAGCAACATCTGCTCTAGTCAGACTCGAGAAGATCATCAGAAGCAACAACATCAGCTTCTGCACCAAATACCACCTTTACATATCCCTCGTGATATCTATCCTCCTATATGGTTGTGAATCATGGACTCTGACAGCAGAGTTAGAGAGGAGAATCCAGGCATTCGAGAACAAGTGCCACAGAAGACTTCTCAAAATATCATACAAAGAACACAAGACCAATAACTATGTGAAAGAAGAAATCAAAAAGCGTGTGGGCCCCCAAGAGCCTTTGCTCTCCACCATAAAGAGGAGAAAGCTGATGTGGTTTGGTCACACCACAAGACACAACACCCTAGCAAAAACCATCCTGCAAGGAACAGTCGAGGGCAAGAGAAGAAGAGGCCGCCAAAAGAAATCATGGGTTGACAACATCAAAGACTGGACCGCCCAACCCCTACAACACCTCCTACTAGCCACACAGGATCGTGAAGCATGGAAAAAGATCTCTGTTGCGTCTTCTCTCATGTCCCCCCTACGTCCTTTGGGACATGGGACTGAGTGAGTGAGTGAGTGATGAAACATAAATTAAAGTATACAATCACTCACTCACTTACTCATCACCACCCCGTTTCCCCAGCCCTCCTCCTCCTCCCCCTTTTCCCAGCCTTTCATAAATAAAAATTTTTTTAAAAAAATGAACAGAAGAAGATTCTGAACA
>JASPKP010007806.1:0-12315 GCA_030674155.1 Stramonita haemastoma | reverse complement strand
GAGGGGGTTTCTTTGTGGGAGGGGTTTTTTTCCCTGTTTTTTTTTGTTTGGGTTTTTTTGGTTTTTGACTGTGGGGGCCTTTGGCCCCTTGAAAGGGGTGGCTGTCTGTCTTTCCTCTGCTAAGGCATTGTGCTTAAATTTCCCCTGAGTTCGCGAGCTGATGTCTTATTGGTATATTCAAGAAAAAAAGTTATAAAAAGGTTTTATCTTTGTTCACTTTATTTTCTTAAAGTTGTTTACATCATGATTATCTTTTTTTTGCTTTTTAAAAAAATGATATTCTGTTTTTCCTCTTTTTGGACCCCTATTTTTGATTCTCTGTTCTGCCCCTTGATATTCCCCTTCACTCTTTTTCTCTTCTTGTATTTTTTTTGCTATAGTTTTTTACCCAGGGAAAATTTCTAACTTTCGGGAAAGGGGCATTTTTTTTCGCAGTCACTAGTCCTACACAAGTTTTGAAAAATGTTGCTTTGTCTTCAGAATGAATTTTCCCCAGCTGACATGTGCATTCAGGTTTGATTTTGAGCATTTCTGATGCGTTTTTAGTACCGTTTTCTAAAGGAATACATGAAGGGGGGATGTCTATATTTTTGACCCCAGCTTTTACAGATTGGATTATTATGTATGTATGTTGATGTAGTATGTTGTTGTATGTATGTTTGTATGTATGTATGTATGTATGTATGTATGTATGTATGTTGTTGTATGTTGTTTGTTGTATGTATTATGTTTAATTATGTTTATTATGTTTTTATGTAGTATTATTATGTATGTTTGTATTATGTATGTGTGTATGTTGTATGTATTATTATGTATGTTGTATGTATGTATGATGTATGTATGTATGTATGTATGTATGTATTATGTATGTATGTATGTATGTATGTATGTATGATGTATGCATGCATGCATGCATGAATGTGTTATACATATATACACATATGATATATGTAAAATACATTACAAACACACTCTGAACTATGCAGTTTGTCACATCAAGCTGAAAAAGAAAGGTACAAAATTCAAACTGTTATCTTATTAACAACAAACAAATCTTATCCATACCTCCATGTCAACTGTCTTGTGGACACTGTCTTAAACCGAGAAAAGTTCAACAGGTTTCAGGTTAACTTTTGAACTAAACAGTTTTTATCGTGTTTCAGTTCGATTCCAAAATTCCTCCAATCTAGCCCATCTATCAATCTTCCGAAACCTTTCAGCAACTCTCAGACGAGTTTGGACGTAACCACTGATGGTGCCCATTGTCCAAAGGAAGGCCGAACTCTCCTCCTCTATACTAGATGTGAAGTTCCCATCAAAGGCCATCCCTCACGTACTGATGGCATGTAAGTCTGACACGATCCGACCTCAAGATGTCATCAATACGGTTAAGGACAGAGACACATTTCCGCTGGAGGATACTGCCTTTGTAACCCCCCCCCCCCTCCCCCCCCCCCCTCCCTCACTCCCTTTCTCTACACAGTACTATAGTTTTCCACTATTTCTGAATGTCTGGCGTAGGTTTTATTCTTTTTTTGGATTTATGCAATAGACTGGTAGGCTGTTTCGTTTTATCAACAGGCGCTCCTTACTCTTGCAGATGTAGACTAATGGGTTGCCTTTCTTCTCTCCCTGCTGAATGCAGCGGGATATGAATTCCGTGGGTTGGGAGTGTAATGCATGATCTGGCTGTATGTTTTAAAAGAAAGATGAAGGTAATGTATCTCAATTTTCATATTTCCTCCTTTTTTTCTTTTTTCTTGTATATTCTTCTGCCATTTCTTTCACTTGCTCCTTTGCTTTCGATTTGTTCGTCTTTCCATTTCCTATGAAAATAATAATATATGTCTGTCTGTCTGTCTGTCTGTCTCTGACTGTCTGTCTGTCTGTCTGTCTCTCTGTCTGTCTGTCTGCTCTCTCTCTCCTTCATCAAATGGTATTCTCATACGTTGAGATACCTTTTAAAAGAACCTCAGGTCAGTTTGAATAGTTAGGCTGTTTACAAAAAACGAATCTTTCTTTTCCCTTAACACGATAGATATATCATCAGCATATTTCCAAAAGTCTCTTCATTAAATCAAGTACCCACAGTAAAACTTTCAAATAGGGTCTCAAATCCTGGACAAACATCCAACAATCATGATGCCCCTTTCCCAAAACATCACCACTAGTTTTACAGCCCCCTTTCTACTGAAACTCAACCACTTGGCAAGGAACATCACTCACGTCACAGCATCTGACCCAGTGACGTCACCGAGGCTGTTAACAAACTGAAGCATTTCCTGTCATAGGAAGTTGTTTGTTCCAAGTCTGTTCCCCTCTCTCTTTCTATTCCCTGCACTTCAGCTTTCCAGTCTTGGAAATGTCCAGTCTGTCTGGCCTGGCTTTCCGTTTTGGATGGGGCAATGGGTTGGTACACCATTTCGTTTCGTCCTGCCGTGGCTGTTTGATTTGAAGATGGGTGGTGCCTCTTTCCGCTGTAGGCTGACGCTCTGGGCTGTCAGTTCTATGGAATCATAGTTGAAAGAATGTTCTGGCTATCTTTCTGAAGGAAAACAGAAAACTGAAGTTATGCTGTCTCTATTCTTAGGTTTTAAAAAAAAATCTGTAGTTTTTTTCATGTTTCTTGCTCACCTTTTTTTTTCTTTTTTCTGTTTTTGTTTCATTTATCCATCTAATGAACTCTTGCAGCTGATGCTCTCTCTCTCTCTCTCTTCTCCTCTCTCTCTCTCTCTCTCTCTCTCTCCTCTCTCTCTCTCTCACTCTCTCTCTCTCCTCTCCCCTCTCTCCTCCTCTCTCTCTCTCTCTCTCTCTCTCTCTCTCTCTCTCAAACGTTTATTTAATGTTTACCGGTAAACTCCAAATACAATGAGTTTTTCGGGGAAACAGGACGTTATACCGTGTATATCGATAGTACCATAAGATCTGTTTACATACTGGTTTAAACTTCAAAACGTGTTTCTATGCAGATTTCTACAACAGGCGTATTTGATGACTGCAAACACGATCCCGGACCTCCCCGAAGGACATTTAAATAAAAACAAAAAAAACAAAAAAAAAACGTTGACACATTGTATCAAAGATGTCTTGACCTTTTTGGGTTCTCCAAAGTGTGGATAAGTGGTGATGTGGGAAATAAACAGGTTTTTCTAAAAAGAATTAATGCAACGTATGGTTGATTGTTTTCATCAAGACTGGCATGCAAAACTGACAGAGAGTGATAGATTTGAAACATATTGGTCATATAAATCCCTGTTGCAGCCCGAAAAATATCTTATTGCTATCACGATCGGTAAATTCAGGTATGTACTGGTTAAATTTTGACTTGGAATCGGTAATTTTAATGTAAATAACAGACATACTGACAAATCTGAAAAGTGCCCTTTTTGTGATCAAATTGAAACTGAAATCCATTTTCTATTTGAATGTACAATGTTTACAGTCTTGAGGAGAAATATCTGTCTAAGTACTTCACTAATTTTTGGACAATACCTTCAAACTATTTTGAATAGTGCAAGCGTTCGCCAGTTGAGACATTTGGGTATGTATAATTTATTATATTCTATGGCCTAAAGCTCGAGAACTTTTTTGAGTACAATTGGAGTAAAAAGTTTAAGCAGTTCATGTTTCTTTGGAGCATCACTCCTGATAGTGCCAACATTGTTAATGTTTGTTGTGCTGTTTTGTTTGCAGTTTCTTTTGTCAAAACCTCTACCTCCCCCCTTGTATACAGGCCGGCGGCCTTACAATTAAAATACTGAGTTCTCTGTCTCTCTCTGTCTCTCTCTGTCTCTGCTCTCTCTCCCTCTCCCTCTCTCTTAATTTTTATGTACATTTCCTTAAATAAAATGTGCATTGTCTTCATATTTTTTTCAGAGAAATTTGTCTTGGAAGAAGAAGAGGAAGTAGAAGAACAAGAAGAACTAGAACAAGAAGAACAAGAACAAGAAGAACAAGAAGAATCATTTTCTAGTTCTCCCCAAAACTATACTGCCTTTCAACATACTCTTCAGCTAGCTCTCAGACCCAGCTCTTCCTCCTGTAGGCTACCTCGGATAAGATACCTTTTCCAAAAAACCAGGCCACCCCACCCCCACCCTCAACCCCTACCCCCGACCTCCACCTCCCTGAAAGTGAGGCTTTCTGCAAGAGCCATCACTCACGTGCTAGCATCCGGGGTCTCCCCCCACTCCCCCCTGACCCAAGAACGACAACAACGCCGTTAACGACAGAGAAACATTTCCGGTCCTAGGAAGCTCTCAGTCTGCGGGACCAATCTTAGCTTCTTTCTCTATGCATTAATTTTGAGTTCTTCTATGTATCGGAACCGTCTGCGTGGCCTGCTGTTCCCTGTCGGATACGGCGATGGGCTCATAAGCTTTTCCTCTTCCTTTACAGTCGCCCTTTTCCCTCCCTTGCCGATGGATGGGTTGCGTCCCTTTTCCTCTGCTAATGCACATGGTTATAAATTCACTGGCTGCGCCGTCTGGGTACATTTCAAAGCACAATGATTAACTGAAGCGATGGACCTCTCTCTCTCTCTCTCTCTCTCTCTCTCTCTCTCTCTCTCTCTCTCCTCTCTCTCTCTCTCTTCTCTCTCTCTCTCTCTCTTCTTTTTTTTTTTCTTAAATTTCAAAATTTTTAAAAACTATTTTCTTGGTGATTTTTTTGTTGTTGTTTCCTTTTCTTGCTAGTCTGACTTTATTCAGCTTTATATAATGAACAAATTAGTATTTGTTTCTTATGGGCAGTTAATTGTCTATATTTTCCTTTTTTCCCCCTCCTCTATTTCTTTGATTTTCATCTACCTGCAGTCTTGTCGCGCATCCTACCCCTTTGTCTGTCTCTCTGTCTGCCTGTCTCTACATGTCTGTCTGTCTGCCTGTCTGTCTCTGTCTTTCTTTACCCCTTTTCCTCTCTCTGTTTTTCTTTGGGTGGATGTTGGATAAAAAAAACTATGTAATCTGTACCCATTGCTCTAGGAAAATGATTTCGTTTGTTCTCTCTCCACTTTTTCTTTTCTTTTCATGTACACACGAACATAAATTCATAGGCATGCACTTTCTCGAGTGTTCTATTGTGTTCTTTCTTCTATTTCGAGGATAATGAAATAAGCACTTTTGTGCTTTTTTTTGTGTTTTTTTTTTTTACATCAAGTCTTCGTGTGTACAGTTTTGTCAGTTTTGTCGTCTGTTCCCGCCGGCACACAATGGCTTACTCTTCCGAAAGCAGAACGGGTTTTAACCTGTGCGCAAGATGTTCTGTGACTCATACAAAGGATTTTTTGGGGGTGGGTGGGGTGGAGTTGGCACTGATGTTTACTCCAGAGGAAAAATCCTCTTGAGCGAGGTTCGAGCCCGGGTCAGCAGATCACAAGCGCATCACTGTAAACATCTGGCTATCCTGTCTCCCGTATGTGTGTGTGTATGTGTGTGTGTGTGTGTGTGCGTGCATGTGTGCGTGCGTGCGTGCGTGTGTGTGTGTGATCGAGCGAGAGAGAGAGAGAGAGGAGAGGAGAGAGAGAGAGAGAGAGAGAGAGAGAGAGAGAGAGAGAGAGCACGCATACACATGTGCGCACGCATATGTGCATGCGTTTGTGTCTTTGCACACGCGTGCACGTGCACTTAGCAATCGTAGAAATAAAGTTCTATTCCAAAGAATGATAACAGAAAGCAAAATAAACCACTCTCTCTGTGTCATTCTTTCTCTATGCCCTAAATCTTTTGTACCTCAGTTTTTGCCTTCCCTAATCTTCCTTTCTCATAAAGTCATATGTCATGACTCCACGGACCTGCAACGTAAAAAAGAAAAGAAAAAAAAGGAAACTAAATATTTTTTCCTTAAAATCTGGATTGCTCGGAAATGAGAAATACAAGATTTGCTTCCAGTTTTTTTTGTTATCATACACGAAATCGCTGTAGCTATTGTCAACGATATTAGCTTCCGAGCGTGGCTCTCTCCAGGCATTTGCAAAACGTGATCTGATTCCATTTTCTGCACACAAAAAAACAAACCCCAAAAAGCAGGCCCAGTGGCGGGAAATCAAGGGGACAGGAGAGTGTGGAATGAGCTAGCAATTGAAAGACTGCCGTCCTACTGACAAGAACTGTACTAATTTTGAACAGTATGTAGAGATGTCTTCTGCGTTTTTTTTGGTGGGAATTTTTTTTTTTGGCCTCGTAATAATTCATTTTCCTGTTAATTCGCATAGTTTTTTTTCATTTGAGAGATTTTGGTGACGGGGGGTTGGGGGGTAGGGGGTGGGGGTTGGGGGGTTGTTTCTTTTCGTGACTGGTGCGGAGAATTTGTATGTGAGGGAGAGAGAGAGAGAGAGAGAGAGGAGAGAGAGAGAGAGAGAGAGAGAGAGAGAGAGAGGAGAGAGAGAGAAGAGAGAGAGAGAAGAGAGAGGGGATGAGAGAGAGAGAGAGAGGACAGACAGACAGACAGACAGACAGACAGACAGACAGGCAGACAGACAGACAGACAGAAAGACAGACAGAAAGACAGACAGACAGACAGACAGGTAGCAGACAGACAGACAGACGAGAGACAGACAGAGAGACAGACAAAGAAAAACTGGTTGACAGAATGAGACAGGGAGTCACAGAGACAGAAGAAACACACAATGAGAGAGAGAAAAGAAGCCACAGCGACAGAGACAGAGACAGAGAACAGGCAGACAAACAGACCGACCGACCGATCAACCGACAGTCAGTCAAACAGACACAAACACAAATAGTGACAGAGATAGATTATTGAAGGTCTGTTTGGCTATGTCATCACTTTACATCCCTCTCACATAGTTTTGCATACAACCACCACAGAATAGATGCAGCACACATGCAAGCTACATATACAAATCTATGATAACAAATAGGTACTGAACTGGCCAGCAGACATTTTTCCTTCTTTCCAAAATCATGTTCAACTGTACTGAGGGATACAATAATTATAATGATACTGAACGTTTGCCGCTAACTCAAAGCGTAACCGCCCCTTCCCCCCCCCCCCCCCCCCCCCCCCTCCAAAAAAAATGTCAGGGTGAACTTAGTTTTGAAGGCATGCTGAATATGGCTGTTGTTTGTTTGCCAGTTTTTCGAAGATTAAATGAAATCTGTTATATATGTCGGGGATCACCCCTTTGTGAAGACATATACAATACAATACAATATAATATAGTACAGTACAATACAATACAATACAGAACAGTACAGTACAATACAATATACAATACAAGACAATAGAGGACAACAGCAATGCAATACAATGCAATACGATATGATACAATGTAACACTACACTACACTACACTACACTACACTACACTACACTACACTACACTACACTACACTACACTATACTACACTACACTACACTACACTACAATACAATACAATACAATACTATACAATACAATACAATACAATTCAAAGCACTGTCAGATCTACGTTTGATTTGGAAAACAAACACAAAAAATGATTCCGGTTATTCTAGCCGCTCTGCCAGGTTTGAACTTGTAACTCCAGAGCTCTTAGAATTCATACGTTTCATTCCTTTATACCACTGGGCCCATCGCCATATCTGGATAGCCTGACATTATTTTGCAACCAAAGGTACAAAGATACAAATGGATGGATCGATGGAGAGAGAGAGAGGGAGAAGAGAGAGAGAGAGAGAGAGAGAGAGAGAGAGGAGAGAGAGAGAGAGAGAGAGACAGAGACAGAGACAGAGACAGAGACAGAGACAAAGAGACAGAGAGATCGAGACAGAGACAGAGAGAGATCGAGACAGAGACAGACAGAAAGACATACAGACTGACCGACCGACAGACAGAAAAATAGACAGATGGGAGAGACTGACAGGAAAAAGAAAGTCTACCGTAAGAAACAGAGACGAGACAGAAAAATAGACAGACAGAAAGACTGACGGAAAATAATGTAAGTCTATCGTAAGAAACAGGAAACACAGCACCTTCATCTTCAACAAAATATATTCGGACTGGAAAATCAACACACACACACACAACACACACAAACACACCACACACACACACACACACACACACACACACACACACCCCAGAGAAAAAAAACAATGCCCAGACAAAAAAAACCAACACCCAAATAAATAAAAAATAAAAGGAAGCAATCACAAAGTCGTAATTCGTCCCCATACGACCAAAAAAAAAAAAAAAATCCCTGAAATAAAACTTCCATGTAATTAAAATCCAACGAAAACTTGGCCTCGAACATCATAAATTTTTCACAGCAGGCAAGACGTCTATTTCTTTTGAAACAAGCAGCCCTTTGTTCCCAAACGGCTCCCCCGTCTTCATTCAGCCTGTTTCCTCCCACGGCCCCGTCCGCCATGTTTTCACCGTGAATTTTTCACAAGTTAAAATTAAAGCAAGGGAGCAGGAGGAAAGCGATGGTTTTATATTGATTTATTGTCCCTGGTTTTTTTGATGCATTATTCAGTGTTGTCGTCGTCTCTTTTCGCTAGCTCTTTCTCCCCCCCTTTTTTTCCTCGGCCCCGGTTGTTATTAGCGTTTTTTGTTGTTTCTTCCTCGCTAGCTGTTGGAATTTATTCGTGGCCATATCTGAAAAATTGTTTGTTGTTGCCCGGCGTAAGAAGGGGGGAAGGCCCTCCCCCTCCAGGAATGAGCATCAAAAAGAGAACGAGAGAGAGAGAGAGAGGAGAGAAGAAGGATGAGCAGAGAGAAGGGGAGAGAGAGAGAGAGAAAAGGGTCATTCAAAGTCAAGTCAAATTTTTTAAATTTTGGGGGATAATAAATGAAAACCTTTTTGGTTTTTTTTTTACACCCAGCCCCCTGTCTTTTTCAGGGATTAAAATCAATAAAAAAGAAACATTCCGGAGGAAAAGAGAGAGAAGAGAGGGGAGAAAAGAGAGAGGGGAGAGAGAGAGAGTGAGCAAAACCAACCAAAAGGGGTAGACAGAGGCAGAACACAAGAAACAAAACTACCAACCGATGCCCGCCCCACCGACAGAGCATAAGAAAGGGAGTGGTGTGTGTGTGTGTTTTTTGTGTGTTTTGTGTGTGGGGTGTGTGTTTGTGGGGAACGAAAGCGTAAACCTACTATGTGCCAAAACATGGCACTACGGGTCCGGATAAAACTGGAAACGGGTGGTTACAAATTCCGCATAAAATTTTTTCCCTGAATTTCCTCCGGAGTTTTGGGCAGTACTGTTTGGGAAAAAACGGTGGATTTGGGTTTAAAATTTTTGTTTTACAGGGTGGGGGGATGGCCTAGTGGTTAACCCTTTGGGCACTCGTGGGTCTAAAGGGCCCCAGGGTCGACCCCACCATATGAGGGCCCTTTTTTTGGGGAAAAATTTTCCCTGGAGTTATCATCACACTAAATCCGCTCCCCCCAAAAGCCCTTCGGTTTGGGATCAAAACCCAAAGGGGCCGTGTGCAAACGAAATGCAAAAAACATTTTGCACATACAATAAAAAAACCCCATTTCACCTTTCGGGAGAGTGGGCGTTTCGTGCTGGTAGGAACAAAAATTTTTTTAAAACAAGTTAACGGGGTGACGATTTTAAATAGTGGTTGGAAGTTATGATAAAAGGTATCGAACGTGTAACAAAAAAGAATTAAAACAATTTTTTTACTTTTCTTTCACGATAATTTTAAAATTTTAATCTTAAAAATAAAACTAAAACCCTAAGATACGCCCAGATATCTCTTTGTCATGGTTGTGTTGAGAAAAATTTATTTATCTGTTTGATCAAAATTTTATTTCATCTGTCGACTAAATTCCAGTCAGGTTCTTACCCACGCAAAACTCCGCCATCTTTTGAAAAAAAAAAGTGGGCTCTTTTTAAATCTTTTAGTCCTTTTTTGGGCCAAAATTTTTGTCATCCCTTTAATTTCCAGAAAATTAAGTCCTATAAACATATAAAAAAATTTTTGTTTTCCCCCCCTATGAATTAGCCGAAAAAGTATAGAACGAGTTTTTACCCAGAAAAAGGATTCAGGGTTCGTCCAATTGATTTAAGTATCCCGTGCGTGTGGTGCCAACTCTAGCATTTTGTCCCCCAAACCGTTTTTTCCGCCTTTTCTTTGTCCCCGGGGGGAAAAAACCCAAACCCCAAAAATATTTAGAGTCTTTAAGAGTGTTGGCATCGTGATTTTTATATGTCCATCCTTTCCCCATCATTGTACTGTAGAAAACGGATGAAGATAAAACTACGTGGAATGAAAATTTAAGTAAAGGAGAAAGGTTTTTTGTTTGTTTTTTTTGTATCTTTAGTTTTTTTTTGTTTTGCAGGAGTTTTTGGGGCGTTTTCTTAATTAAAGGCAATGTTGGGAACTTTCTTTTTTTGTCTTATTATCTGTCATTGTCTTTGCTTGTTCTTGTTTGTTTTTTTTGTCTCTATCTAGGTTTGTCTGCCCTTTTTCTGTCTTTTTCCCCCTTTTCCCCCCCCCCCCCCCCCCCCCTAACCTTCTCTTTTCTCTCCCCTCTCTCTCTCTCTTTCTCTCTTTCTCCTCTCTTTTCTCTCTTCTCTCTCTTCTCTCTCTCTCTCTCTCTCTCTCTCTCCCCTCTATCCTCTCTCTCTCCTCTCTTCTTCCCCATATTTGCCTAAAAAATTAAGATTTTAAATTTAGTTTTAAGTTTTGATCTCTCCCCTCTCTCTCTCTCTCTCTCTTTTCTCTCTCTTCTTCTTCTCTCTCTCTCTTTTCTCTCTCTCTTCTCCTTTTCTCTCTCTCTTCTTTTCTCTCTCAGTCCCCCACGCATAAATTTTCTGGCTACTTTTTACAAAAAAAAACCATCATTTTAAAAAACAAAACAAAAAAAAAAAAAAAACCCCCCCCCAAAAAAAAAAAATCGAAAAAATTGTGAATTAATGAAAAAATAAATTGATTTGCAGCATGAAAAAAGCATTTATTTTCAAAGCCCTTTCCCCAAAGTACAGGGAAATTATTTTAAGTTCTTGTCTTTTGGGGGACGGCGGTCTTTCGATTGTAGCCCCTTTCCCACAACTCTCCCCCTCTTTGTTTTCCCAAGCCAGCCGGGCCCTATTTTTTGTTGTTTGTTTTTTTTTTGGCAGAAAAGGGAAATCGGGATCACGTTTTGAAAAGGGGGGGGCCCCCTTGGGGGGGCCCCACGCTGGGAAAGAAATTACCGTTGGCCCAATGCTTACCCCGACTAAAGTTTTGGTAAAAAAATAAGATGCAAAATCTGGTATTCAAATTTTCCCCACCCGATCGAAAATTACGGGTTTTTTGTTTTTTGTGTGTTTTTTAAATTTCTTTTAGTTTTAGTGATAAAACTAAAAAAATGGTTTTTGTGATAGGAGCGTATGGGGTAGGGGGTGGGGGGTTGGGGGGGGGTTTTTGGAGGGGGGGTTTTTTGGTTTAGGGGAGGGGGCGAAAAATTTGGGGAAATGACAGGTTTGTGTTTTTATGATGTAAAAGTTTGGTTCTTTTAAAATGCTTGTTTTTTCCCAAAGGGCATTTTTTCCCGCTTTTTTTCATTTTTCAATGGTACCCCGGGTTTTAAAATTCAAAATGGCAGCGTTAAAAATAGAGGGGAAAAGTTGGGCCCTTCTTCTTTTTTTTTTTCTTTCTTTTTTTCTTTCTTTCTTTCTTTCTTTCTTTTTTTCTTTTCTTTCTTTTTTTAAACCCCTTCCTTTTTTCTTTCTCTCTCTCTCTCTCTTTTTCTCTCTCTCTCTCTCTTCTCTCTCTCTCTTCTCTCTTCTCTCTACTCTCTCTTCCCCTCTCTTTTTCTTTTTTTTCTTTCTTTCTTTTTTTCTTTCTTTCTTCTCTCTTTTTTCTTTCATCCGCTTTTGTCTTCCACTCAATTAATTCAAAGGAGAGAGAGAGAGGGAGAGGAAAAAGGGAGAGGGAAGAGAGAGAGAGAGAGAGAGGAGTAGAGAGAGAGAGAATCAAAAAACTCAAGAGTTGAGTTCTTGAGTTCTTGAGTTCTTGATTTTCTTGAGTTCTTGAGAGGGGAAGAAAAATTGGAGAGAGAGGGAGGGGAGAGAGGGGAAGCGAGGGGAGGGGGAAAAGGGGGGAAAAGGGGGAGGGGGGAGAAAAGTGAGAGAGAGAGGGGGAGAGTTGCTGGAATAAGAAAATTTTTAAAAAGGGAACAAAACAGAAGGAAAAGAATTTTTTCAAACGGGAAAAATAGAAAAAAAAAAAAGCCCCCTTTTTCAAAGGATCTTTAATCCCTCGGGTTGTTAGGGAAACCCCAGACAATGCATCAGACTCTGACTTGAGCAAACCCCCCACCCAAAATTTTTTTTGAAGGGGAAAAGGACAGAGAACCCTTCTAAAAGAGAAAATGGC
>JASPKP010007805.1:0-12315 GCA_030674155.1 Stramonita haemastoma | reverse complement strand
CAGTGCTGTGTTGTTCTGTATTTTGTCTGTGTTATGTATGTATTTATATTGTGAGTATTTTATTTTTCTTTTTGAGAATCATATAACCCAAGAAAATAATGTTTAAATCATGATTATTTAAATGAAAAAAAAGGGGGGCAAACAAATTCTATTTATTCCAAAAAGTCAAAAAAAACATTTTTTTTTAAGGAAAATGGGGGTGTGTGTGTGTTTTAATTTTTAAAAATAATTTTTTAGTGCATTTCACGATTTTGAAAATCTTTTGATTTAAAGTGTAGTGTTTTTGGGTCATTTTTTTTTTTGTCATTTTTTTAAATTGCAGTGGGATATTGTTTTGTTTTTAAATGTTTAAGTTTTTTTTTCTGTGATGAAGTCTTGTATTTTTTTTGTTTGTAAGCGCGGAGATTTTATTTTTAAAAAAATTTTGGCTGCTCTCCCTTTGGACAGAATGCACCACAAGACTGTGCCCCCTCTCTTTATGTGTACTTATTTCGGGGACAATATTGTTGATGGGTTTTTTTTTATTATTATTATAACAATCTGATTTTTTTCCCTGATTAAATTTGGTGAATAATGAGAGGATTTGAAAAAATATATCTAGGTTTAAGAGGAATGTAGGAAAACAAAGAGCGAAAGGGTCCCCATCCATTTTGGCCCATGCTCAATACGTTCCCCTTTAGTTGGGGGAAAGCGAGCACTTGAACCTGAGCTTCACGCCCCCTCATGTGTCAAAATTTTATTTTTTCAAATTTTAAGATTTGGGGTTCTTTGGTCAGTTAAAAAAAGCCCCTGACGGGAAATATCTGACCAATTTTTTTTTTAAAAAAAAGAGGGTGTAAGGGAGGTATCTGAAAAATGGGGCCCTGCAATGTAAGGGAGTAATTATAATCACCCGAAGGTTTGGTTTTTTCGTTTGTTCTTTTTCCCCCAATGTTGTTTTGTGTTTTTGGTGGTGGTGGAGGGGTGGGGGAATGTGTGTGTAAGTAGTAAGTCTTCAATTTTAATGTTTTTTAAAAGATACCAGACGACCCTAAGATGGAAAAGGGTAGGTGGAGGAGGAAAGGGGGAAGAGAAGGGAGGGAGGATGGGGGGGAGAGAGAGAGTTAGGGGCGGGGTTGGGGGGGCCGATTGAGGCGAATAAAAACCAAAAGGGGAAAAAAAAATTTTTCCGGGGAAAAAACCCTATCAAAATTTTTTTTTTTTGGGGGGTTCAGGTTTTTTTTTTTGGATTTCCCCCCCTTTTTTTTTGGGGGGGGTTGATTGAAATGGGGGGTGGAAGGGGGAATTTTTAACCCCCTGAAAAAAGGGGGAAAAGGCAAAAAGTGAGAGAATTTTTTTTTGGGGGTTTCTTTTTTTTTTTAATTCCTTGTGTTGCAGCCATACCCCGATTAGAGGTTTGTTTCCTTGGGGAAAGGGAATGTTTGTAAGGTTTGTTTGTTCAAGAGTTGTGAGGTTAAGAAACTCGCATAAACAGGGAAAGGAAAAAGGTTTCCCAACCTTGTGATTGTGGGGGGGGGGGGCTCGGTGCCCTAGCTTCTTGGTCTAGCATTTGAGGGGGGGGCTCCCATTCCTCTCCCTCGCTGCTTTACCCTCCCTGACCTAAAGGGGGGGCAGGTACCCCTTTCCAGCTGGATGAAGGAGGGTGTTGGGAGGAGGGGGGGGGGGGGGGGGGGGGGTTTTTTCTGTCACCGTGGGATGCTGCTTAAAATTTAGCTTGGGAAAAACGACTGTTCGACCCCTGAGTTCCGTCCCCCATAAGTAACATGCATTTATGATAATAAACTTTGGGGAATTTTGGCTTTGGAATGTTACGTGGAAGGCCGAGTTGACCTGACCTCACAACCCTGCTTTTTCTGCCCCGTTTGGTGTGTTTTGGTTTGTGCCGTTTTGTGACCCTACCCTGCCAGGGCCCTTTTTGTTACGTCTCTGCCCTGCCATTGTGTGAGTCACCATGGGCCATGCCATTTGTGACGTATCAGCTTTAGCATAAACCCTTTCCCGACCCTTTTTGTGATGTAGTGGGTTTTATGTATGGCGTTCGTCACGAAATGAAAGCTGAGTGCCTTGTTACATAAATTTTTGTATTGTGTGACTGGCGGGTTTTTATTGTAACCTTTTCGTATTGGGTGACTAGGCCTTGGGGCTAGCGTCCCCTCCTTATGTGACCCAGTGCTTTAGCACAAAATTTCCTGTCATTGTGTGTTTTCAGTGCCTTTAGATAACCCCTTTTCCCGTCATTTGTGTGTAGTGACTTTATGTATGACCCTCCTGTCACTATTGTCCGCGTTTAGGGTTTTTTTTGCATCTTGTCAGCAAATGGGGGTTCCCGCTGGGAGAAATTTAAAGGATGCCCCCCCCCCCCCCCCCCCCCCCCCCCCCCCCCCCCCCCCCCCCCCCCCCCCCCCCCCCCCCCCCCCCAAACCCCCCCTCCCCCACTCCCCCCCTTCCCCGTTGCTTTTTTCTCTTTGAGGCGTGGTGGGGGGCCCAAAAAACAATACATGAACTCGTTAGGCAGTGTGCGGGTGGGTGAAAAAAAGGCAATTGGGGAAACCCCTCCCTTCAAAGCATGCTGGGTTATTTTCACGTTCCCTGATTTTTTAAATTGAACAATCTACACCCCGCGAGGTATTTGTTTTAAAAAATAAAAAAAATGCGAAAGAGTGCTTACTCCGTTCTTGAAATAAAGATGAAAAAAAATAAAAAAAAAATGGATAAATCAAAAAAAAAAAATAAAAAAAATTGAAAATGGTAAATCAATATCAAACAACAAATAATAAAAAGAATGAATGGAAAAAAATAATTTAAACACCCTCTGTTTCCTGTCCCTAGTGACCAATTTTTTTCTCACAGGTTTGGTTTTTGGGGGGGGGGGTTTTTTTTGTTTGTTGTTGTTGTTTTTTTAATGTGAGAAAATGTCCGTATGTTTTACCACTGGGATATCTCAGTGTTGGCTCATTGAAGGATTTTAGTGGAGGTGGAGTCGGGTAGATGTAAGTCCAGGGGAAAGATCCCCTTAATTTCAACACTTGAGATTGGGCCCTGGTGTCCTACCCATGCAGGTTTTGGGTTTTTCCCTCTAACCCTGTGCTAAAACAAGGTGAAAGGGTTTGATTCTTTTTTTTTTTTTTTTCGTTTTGTCCTGTGTTTGGATTGTAGGATTTTTTTTTTTGTCGTGATCAACATATTTGTAGAATTTTGGCGCTTTTTTTTTTATAAAGTTTGGAAGTCTGTTTTTTGAGTAACAGTTGTGGTGGTTTTTTTTATTTGTTTTTAAAGGCGAGTGGAGGGGTTTTGTATTTAAAAAATTTAGTTGGGTTTTTTTTTGTTTTTGTTTTTTTTTTTTTCTTTGGGGGTTATTTTTTTTCTTTCATCTTTTTTCCCCCCTTTTTATTTTTTTGTTAGGAGAAGTTGAAAAAAATGGGGGTGGTTTTAAAAGGGTTGTTTTTGTTTGTAAATTTTTTTTTGTGATATTGGAAGGAAGGATGGTGTGTGGGTTTTGTTGGGTTTGTGTGGTGTGTGTGTGTTGTTGTGGTGTTTTTGGGTGTTGTGTGTTGTGTGTGTGTGTGTGTGTGTTGTGTGATGGTTTGGGGTGGGTGTGTGAGGGTGTGTGTGTGTGTGTTTGGGTTTTGTGTGTTGTTGTGTGTGTGTCTGGTTTGTCTGGTGTGTGTTTTATTTGTTTTGTTTGTTTTGTGTTTTTATGTATGTAGTTTTTGTTTTGCGGTGTGGCGTGGTTGTTTTTTGTTTTGTTTTTGGGTTTTTTTTTTTTTTTGTTTTATTGTTTGGGGGGGGAGTGGTCATTTCGTGTTTTTCTTTTTTTTGAAACAAATGATGGCAGAGTTGCTGGGGTTTTCCCCTTTTTTTTTTTTTTTTTGGGGGGGGTGGGGAGGGGGGATGGAGTGGGGGGGATGTTACAGTGTCGTAGCGTCAATGTAAAAAGATAAACATTGGTTTTAAAGCCAATTTTTAGCCGCATTTTCTTTTTTTCCTTTTTTTTTTAATTTTTCGTCCGTTCCTCCCCCAAAATTACACACACACACACAAACACACACCACACACACACACACCACACAACAACCAAGTCTACACACCGCACCACCACCACACCCACACCACACACGCCCCCATACACCACAACGCACACACACACAACCCAAAAGCCCCCATACACACACACACGCACACACACACACACAAACAAAATTTTCACACACACAAACCCCCCCACACACACACACACACACAAAACACACACAACACACACACACAACACTCGACTTTTTAACAGTATTTACATTCTCCCCCCCCCCTTCGCCTCTCACTCAGTCTTTCAAATTTTCACATCTACCTTTTTTTTCCTTAATTAAGCAATGATCCAAGGGGGAAATTTTGCTCAAAAATATGATTGGTGTGTTGTAGGTTTGAATCTAGCTAAAAAATGTCGACAATAATAAAGTTTGGGTCCATTTGATTTTTGAAGGGGAGAGGTTCAAACAACGAAATAAGTATCACATTCTTCTAAAATTTCTTATGTCCATTTTTTCAAGATGAGCTGTGTTGATAAAAATGAAATGTAAAAATTTTCAGAAGAATCGTTTGTTGGATTTCCAAATTTTCCAAATGTATCACGGTGCCTTAATTATAATTATTGCGTTTTGAAAGGTTGTATGCCAAATGGTTAAAGGGCTGGTAAAGGGAAAAGGGTAAAGGTTTTCCCCACCTATGTGGTTGTGGGGGGGCGAGGCATCAGGACCCAACTTTTTTGGGGGCCAGCATGTTGGGGCGGCGCCCCTTTTCCCCTCCCTCGTGTCTACCTCCCTGGCCCGTTCCCCGATTTTCAACAAGGGTGAATTTAATTAGTTTGAGGGACTTGACTTTTGCTTCCCTCCATAAACAGTGGTTGCGGGACTGCGTGACTTTTTTTTTTTTTTGCGTGTGTTGTGGGCAAGTTTACCCCGCGGGTCCTTCTTTCTGATAGTGAACTGCATGCTGGGGAGGTTGTGTTATCCCCGCCAGCGGCTGCAGTGGTGGGGAACTTTGTGTTGTTAAGGGGTGTGGTGTGTGTGTGTGTTTGGTTTTTGTGGTGTGTTTTGTGTGTGTGTGTGTGTGTGTGTGTTGTGTGGGTGTGTGTTTTTGTGGGGGGTGTGTGGTGTGTGTGTGTGTGTGGGGTGTGTGTGTGTTGTTGTGTGTGTTGTTTCTCTGTGTGTGTGCGTGTGTGTGTTTTAAATTTTTTTCATTGTTGTTTGTGTAAAAAAAAAACTTTATAATTTTGTTGATTTGTTCAATCAATGAAGTCTTCCATTGGGGAAAATGCATTCCTTTTTGCCAAAAGTGTTTGTTTTTTGCTGGATTTTGTGTAGTGAAGGCCAAAAAACCCCAAGTGTAGAGCCATTCCAAAAAGTCAGGTTGTTACCCCTGCCCATCCCTCTCCAGACCCCCCCCATCCCCCCCCCCCCCACCCCCTTTTCCCACGAAAAAAAACCCTTTTTTTTCCCTCAGAAAAGTCTTGTTTGTATAAGAATACATGCCCTTGAAACCCAAACTGAAGCTCTATAATTCCACACCTTTACCTTCACTGTCCGTAGTCCGTGGACGTGGGTGGGGGGCAAAAAATGAGATTTGAAACCCCGATTATATTTGGGTATCAAATCATTCACTCATTTTTTTTGTTTTAATTTTCTCTGTTTTGAACATAAAAATTTTGTGTAAAATATTTTTTTTTTATATAGTTCTTTGGGTTTCCCCGGTTTAATTTTTTTTTTTTAATGAAAATGTTGTATGTGTAGCTTTCTTTTTTTTTTTTTTTCTTTTATGTTTTGTTTAGGGTTTGTTGCTTTTTTTTGGTATTTTGGGGGGGGTTTTTTTTTAATTTGTGGGGGGGGGGGGGGGGAGGGGGTCTTTTTTCATAACTTCTTTTCTTAAGGAGGCTACCTGTTCCCTTGTTTTCAAGCCGCAGTGTCATTTCCCATTCTAGGCCATGAAGGCCCGTTTTCCGTGTGCCCCATAAAATTTTTTGGAAATATGAAAACAACTTTTTTTCAATGTTCCCCCCTGTTTGTTTCACTATTTTTGCCGTTAAAAAAAATAGATGGAAATAAATGATTTGTTGTAAAATTTGAATTATGTGTGTATTTTTTGGGGGGTTGTGCTGTGTTTTGTTGTGGTGTGTTGTGGTTGGGGTGGGGTGGTGTGGTGTGCCGTTGGTGTTTTGGTTTTTTGTGTTGTGCGGTGGTGTGTGTTGTGTGGGTGTGGGTGGCGCGGCGCGCGGCGGTGTGGTTTTGTGTGTGTGTGTGTGTGTGGGTGTGTTGTGTTGGTGTGTGTTTTTTTTGGTATGTATGTATGTTGTTGTATGTAGTATGTATGTATGTTGAGTTGTATGTGTGTGTGTGTGTTTGGTTTTGGGTTTTTGTATGTATGTTGTAGTTGAGTATTTGTTTGAATGTTGTATGTTGTAGTAGTATGTTGTAGTATTTGAAGAGAGAGAGGGAGGGGGAGAGAGAGGGAAGAGAGAGAGAGAGGAGGGGGAGAGAAAAGGGGAGAGAGGGGGGAGAGAAAAGAGAGAGAGGAGGGGGAGGGGGAGAAAAGGGGAACAGACAGACAGACAGACAGGCAAGACGACAGACAGACAGAAGAAGACAGACAGACAAAAGAAAAGAGAGGAAAGGGGAAGGGAGCAAAAGAGAGAGAAGAGATAAGAGGGGGAGGAGGTCGAGAGAAAAAGGGAGAAGAGAAGAGAGAGAGGGAGAGATGAAGGAGAGGAGGAGGAGAGAGGAGGGGAGAGAGGAACAGACAGACAGCAGACGACAGACAGACAGACAGACGAAGGACAAGCAGCGGGTAGGGGACATACAGACACAACAGGGACAAACAGGCGAAAAATTCGAGGACCACACACACACCACAAACAAACACAACCCACACCCAACCCCCCACACACCCACCACAGTGTAAAAACTTTTGCAAATGAACTGTACCACACACAGCACGACGCGGGGGGGCAGCATATAATGAGGCCCATCAAAAACACACACACACAGCACACACACACGTACAAAAGCCCAATTTACCCAACATACATAAAGCCGCACCCCACATACCCCTGCGGTGCGCACGCCCCCACACACCACACCACACACACACGCATGCAACACGCATACACACACGCATGCACACACACTACGACACCGAGACGCACCTTCACTATACACCCACTCTCCCCCAAACACATGCACCCCAAAAACCACACACAGCCGCAGCCGATGCCTCACAACCCAACACCAACACCACACACCCCCAAAAAACCACACCCACCACCACACACACCACCACAAACCCCCCCAATTCGTAAGAGTGGGCGATTTTTGTGTGGTAAAAAACTTATGACAGTTTAAAAACAGCATACACACGGGACTGGGTGAAAAAAAGCACATGAGCCCTTATTCCATTTTTCGAATAAAAGAATAAAAAATTAGTCTTAAATAAAAAATAAACCACACAAAACCCACACTAGCGCGCGCGCAAACACACAATATAACCTTTCAAAAACAAAAAACAAACCAAATACAAACAAACAAAACCACACTTTCACCCCACACAAAAAAACCACCTTCATGCACACATTTTACACACACACGCATTCACGCACAGCAGCACACTCAGTACATAATTTATATAATACCCCCCACCCCCCACCCCCTTTCCCCCATTTTCTAAACCACACACACCCCCTCACACACGACACACACACGCACGCAGCATGCACGACACCCAACCGCACGCACCCCCCCCCGCCCCTGCACGCACGCAGGGCATGCCGCAGCACGCACGCTGCCCCACCCCAACACACACACACACAAACACACACAACCACACACCCACCCACACACACACACACACACAAAGTTCTTCGGTGGGAGATGTTTCCGGTGCAAAACCTCGGGAGAGCTTGTGCACAGTTAATCCTGCTCCACTTTTTGGAAAAGTGGCAGTGTGTGCTTTTGGAACGGTGACAAATTCATAAAAACTGCGGGGCGGGGGTGTGTGTGTGGGTTTTTTTGGGGGTGTGGTGTGTGGGGAGGTGGTGGTGGTGGTGGGGTGGGGGGTGGTGGGGGTGGTGGTGGGGGGTGGTGTGTGTTTGTTGTTGTGTGGTGTGGTGTGTTTGTGGTTTTTGTGTTTGGAGGGGTTTGTGTGGTTGTGTGTGTTTGTTTGTGTGTTGTGTGTTTGTGTGTGTGAGAGTTTGTTTGTGTGGGGGTTGTGTGGTGTGTGGGGTGTTTGTTGGTGTGTGTGTGTTGTGTTATTTTGGGGGTGTTGTGTTGTGTGTTGGGGTGTTGTGTGTGTGTGTGTGTGTTTTTGTGTGTTTTTGGGTTTTGGGTTTTGGTGTTTGTGGTGTGTTTTGTTTCGTGTGGGTTTTTTTTTGGTTGTGGGGGTTTTTGTTTTGTGGTGGTGGTGTGTGTGGGTGTGTGTGGTGGGGTTTTGGTTTTTTGGGTGTGGTTGTGTGTGTGTGCGTGCGTGTGTGTGCGTGTATGACTGTGTGTAGCATGCAGCTGCATGTATGATGTATGTTGTATGTATGTATGTTGTAGTATGTAGTATGTTGATGTATGTATGTATGTATGTATGTATGTAGTATTTTTTTGATGTATTGTAGTATGTATATGCATGTGTATGTATGTATGTATTATGTTTTGTCTTGTCTGGTGTCTGTTGTGGTGTGGAGTGTGTGGTGTGGGGCCCCTGGTGTGTGTTGTGGGTTGTGTGTGTGTGTTGGTGTGTGTTGTGTGTGTGTGTGTGGTGTGTGGTGTGTGGGGGGTTGTTGTGGCGGTGTGTTGGGGGGAAGGGGGGGGGGCTTGAGGGACAAGCGCATTTCCATTGAAGTGTTTGCAAAAAAAGGTGTTGGAGTTTTTTTGGGGGGGTGGTGCGGATGAAAAAAAAAGGGCCCCAGGTGTTGAGGGGAAAAACAACTGGTTGTTTGGTCCGGGTTTTGAGTTCGAACCCGTTTTAAAGTGGGAAAAAAACCCCCGTAGTGATAATGGGTTTGACAGATAGGTAGATGTAGAGCAGAATTTTCAACAAATAAAAAAAAAAAATTATGTGGTGGTGTTGTGTGTGGTGTGTGTGTGTGTGTGTGTGTGTGTGGTGTGTGTGTTTGTGTGTGTGTGTGTGTGTGTTTGTGTGTGTTTGTGTTTTTGTGTTGTGTGGGGTGTGTTGTGTGTGGTGTGTGGTGTGTTTTAGAGCATAATGAGCAATTGGTTGGCGCGCTTCTGTCTCTGCCCGTCTCTGTCTGTCTCTCTGTTCTGTGTTGTCTCTTTTTTTTCTGTCTTCGACTGTGTTTTCTCTGTCCCCCTTCACTCTTGTCTCTGTCAGTCTTTTGTTTCTTTGTCGTGTCGTCTGTCCTGTCTCGGTCTTCTTTCTTCTGTCTCGTTTTCCTCTGTCTTTTGTTCTTGTTCTCGTTCTGTCTCTGTCTCTGTCTTGTCTTTTGTTTTGTATCTGTCTCTTCTCTCTTTTCCTCTCCTCCTTCCCCCTCTCTCTCTCTCTCTTTTCTTCTTCCTCCTCTCTCTTCTCTCTCTCGTTTGTTTTTTTGTTGTTTTTTGGTTTTGGGGTTGAGAAGTTAGCTTTGAAGGTAAGATTGTAGTTGAGGGGTTGTTTTGGGAAATTTTTTTGGCTGCGTCAAAAAGTTTGCACAAGTTTAGCTTTTTTTGTTGTTGCTTTTTTTTTTGGGTTGTTTTTTGTGGTTCTTGAGCTTCCTTAAAGCGGTTTTTTAGGTGGTTTTTGTGTATTTGTTTTTGTTTTATTTTTTTCAAAAACGAAGTTTTTAAATTTTGCATGATTTATTTATTTTGGTCTTGAAAAAAAATTGTGTATGTTTAAAAAAACAACAAACAAAACAAAGTGACCTAAAGACTTGTCAGGGGGGGCTTTTGTGGCTTTTTCAATGTTTGAGTTTTGTTGTTTTTTTAAAAGTGCCCCACCTGTCATGGTAATTTTACTTCTTTCTTTTTTTTTTATACATTTTCATACTTTCAGTCAGGGCGATTTCTCTGCGTGAATTTTTGGGTGCCCCCCGAGGAGACCCCGTCGCCCCTAGAGCGGCCACCTATTATTTTATTATTTCTTTGTGCAGCTTTTTTTTTTTCCCATCGAGTTGTTTTTTTTCCAGAATTTGCCAGGGAAACTCTTTGTTCCCTCGGTTCTTTTCGTCGTTAACAAAATGTAAAAATGGGAAGGGTTTATTGTCTCATCCCAAAAGACCGCCCCAAACCCCCCCACTCGTGGTTTAAAGGATGGGTGAAAATTTGGGCCAACTGGTTCAAACCTCCCCACACTTCCACCCGGGGCTTTTTTCTTTCTGGGGTGCGCACCTAAGAAACCGATAAACCCCCGCCCAATAAATTTTTAAAAGTGGGCTTGTTGGGGTTTTGTGTACCCAAATGTGACAGGTAGTAGGTTTTTGGGTAGGTGACCCGAAGGACAGGTAGATGGCTTGTTGGGTGTGTGCCCAAAAGTGCGGTAGATAGGCTTTTGGGGGGTGTGGCCCAAATGTACAGGTGATGGTTTTTTGGGTGTTTTTGGGCCCCCAAAGTGACAGGTTGATAGGCTTGTTAGGTGTGGACCAAAATTTACAGGTAGTAGGCTTGTTGGGGAGTTGGCCTAAATGTCAAAGGTTTCATGATAGGCTTTTTGAGAAATTGTGACCAAATGTCACGGTAGTGGTTGATGGGTAGTAAAATTGAAATGGGCTACTCTCCCCGGGGAGAGCGGTCGCCACAAGTGCGCCCCCTACCCATTTTTTCTTCCCCGAAGGTTGCTAAAACACGAACCGGTGCGGGGGGTTTTTTTTTTTTTTTTTTTAAGGGTATCCCCGTGTGCCCCAAGGGGCCGGTGAGGGGCGGGGGCTGTGGCCCAAATGTCGGCTGATGGTTTGTTGGTGGGCCCCCTTTCCCGGTAAGCAGTTTTTGGGGGGTGCCCCCAATGCCCGGGTTCTGTTGTTTGGGGGGGGCGGGCCTTTTGGTCGGGTTGGGGGTGGGGAGGTGGGGGGCCCTTGGCCCTGTTGGTTGTGGGGGGTGACCCTTTGGGTTGTATGGTTTTTGGGGGGGGGTGCCCTTTGACCGGCAATGTTAGGGGGGGGTGGGGAATGTGGGGATTGGCGCGGTAGGTTTTTCCAAAAAAAAACCCACACCAATTTTTTTTTAAAATCTAGTCCCCGAGGCATGCGGTTTCATAATTTTTGGGGTTCCCACCTGCACTCAATCCCTCTTTAAAAAAAAAAGGCAAAGGTTTCAAGTACGGAAATGTTCTCGTGCGTCACACAGGGACCGTTTTCAGTTTTTTGAAAAGGGGCAGGGGGAGAGTGAGAGAGAAAGAAAAAGGGGAAGAAGGAAGAGAGAGAGGGGGGATAGGAGGAGAGGGGAGAGGAGGAGAAGGGGGGAAGGAGAAGAGAGACGAAGAGAGAGAGAGAGAGGGGGGGGGGGAGGGGAAGGAGAGAGGGGGTTAGGGGGGGAAAGGGTAGATAGAGAGAGGGGAGAGAGAGGGGGGGAAAGGGGAGAGAAGAGAGGAAGAGGAGGAGAAGAAGGGGGAGGGGAGAGGAGAGAGGAGAGAGAGAGAGAGAGGAAGAGAGGGGCAAAAGGACGGAGACAGACGGACGCAGCAGCAGAAGACGGGGCAGACAGAAAATGATGAGGAGAAGGAGAGAAACAAAAGACAAAAGGAAAAGCAGACGCGGGACGACGCAGCAGAAGCGAGAAAAACAGAGACGAGACAGAAAAAAGGATGAATAAATAATGTTTATTTTTGCAGGGTTCAAAGTAAGTATTAATATGTTTTTTTCGCCCTTTGCCTGTTAGGTAATATCAAAAAAACGAAAAAAAAACTAGAAATAAAAAAAAAAACAAAACAAAAAAAAAGCAAAAAGAAACCCCACAAAAAAAATAAAAACAAAAAAACCCAAAATCAAAAAAAACCAAATTTTCCCCATCCCCAAAAACCACGTAAAACAAACCTTTCCTTTATTTTTAAAATAGAAAAAAGCTTTCTTCCGCGCTTCCCTTTGGGAAATTTGAAATTAGTAACAAAAAATATTTTGGATTCAAAAATTTTCGGTTAAACCTTAGTATAAACCCCAATATTGTTACAATAAAATTTTGAAATAAAAAAATAAAGAAAAAAGGGGTGAGGAACGATGCGAGAGGTGTTAGAGAGGAGAGAGGAGAGGAGGGAGGAGGAAAAAGGGGGGAGAGGAGAGGGGGGGGGATGAGAGGGGAGGGGAGGAGAAAAGGAGAGAGGGAGAGAGAGGAGGGAGAGGAGGAAAAAGGGAGAGAGGGA
>JASPKP010007804.1:0-12315 GCA_030674155.1 Stramonita haemastoma | reverse complement strand
GATATGTATGTTGTGTCCCAATATGGGTTTCTAAATTTATTCGTCTTATCTGAAGCTAGCTGCTCTCTCTCTCTGTCTTCTCTCTGTGTTCTGTGTGTTGTGTGTGTGGTGTTTCTTTCTTCTCTTTCTCCCCTTCTTCTCCTCTTCTCTCTCTCTCCTCCTCTCTCTTTCTCTCCTTTTTTCCCTTTTCCCTTTCTTTGTCTTCCACATTTCTTCCTCCCCCTCTTCCTCTTTTCCCTTTTCTATTTTTCTTTTTTTCCATTTTCTTCTTTCCTCTTCGTGATTTGAAAATACAAATACAGCGTCCCCCCCCCCCCCCCCCTCTCTCTCTCCCCTCTCTCCGGGTGTCTGCCTTGGTCCCCAACGTCTCTCTTCTTTTGGTTTTTGCTGTTTTACTGTTGCATTTCCGGGAATTCCTTGCATTTCATAGTTTTATTTTAAATTGAACGTTTGGTTGTTGATCGCTTTTTTTTTGGGCAGAGGGCGGGTGAAAGCAAGCCCCCCATTGAGCTTGTTTTTTTCCCCTAATTTAAAAAATATTCTTTTCTTTTCGTTCTTTCCTTTTGGTTCGTTCGTTCTTTTCGTTCGTTCGTCGTTCGTCGTTCGTTCGTTCGTTCGTTTTTCCTTTTCCTTTCCCTTCCTTCTTTCCCCTTCCTCCCCTCTCCCCCCCCCTCTCCCTCTCCCCTCTCTCTCTCCTCTCTCTCCCTACCGATGTCTGTCTGTCTTTGTTGTCTCTCTCTTATGTCTTTTCCTTTCTTGTTTTTCTTTTTTTCCGCCCTGAAAAAATACGCGTTACAGAACCTTTCCTCGATCATTTCTGTCCCCAAATTCTCTTTTATCATATGAATATCCCCCCTCTCTGTGTAATGCAAAAGATATTCCCTTTTCCTCTCTCTCTCCCCCTCCCTTCTTTTCTCTCTCTTCTCTCTCTCCTCTTCTCTCTTATCTTGTTGGGGTTGACATCAATGATAGTAGTTCAAAGGGCCCGGATGGAGAAGTATGTCAACACTTATCTGTAACCCTTGGGAAAAAAGATGACAATCAGTAAATCAATCAATCAATCTTTTTTTCTCTGTCTCTCTGTCCCCCCCCCCCCCCTCTCTTCTGTCTGTCTGTCTTCTCTTTTCTCTCTCCCCTTTCTTTTTCTTTTTTTTGTTATAATGCAAAAGATAAAATAGCAGCTATCGACTGTGCTTCCTGTCGGTCGCTTTTCGGGCGGTAAGAGAAACATGGATGCACTCAGCCGTGCTAGCATGGTTCTGCGATGCTTTCGGGGCCAATTACGCCTGTGGGGGCTTGTGTTAATAAGTTTGCATGACGAAGAACGGTCGCATAAGAAGAAATCCACCATTATAAACCCTTTTGGAACGCTAACCCCGAGGAACGAATAATAAATATTATATGTAATTCTTTTTTTATGTATTTTATTTTATACTCTTTTTTCAATATATATAATTTTTTATATCATACATTTTAAATATAAAATTTTTTTTAAATTTTATATATAATATATATATATATATATATAATATTTATATATATATATAACCACAACCCAAGTCTCTATAAATGTTTGTTGCATTTCGGGGGGTTTGATAAAGTTTTCGTTTCCCGGGGTTCACAGATGTGAGCATAACGCTCTAAACACTGGGTACCCCGCTGGGTGGAGACAAACGAGGTTTTGCCACCCCTTTTGAATAAATTTGGGGTTTGACTCCGGCAGGAGCTTCGGGAATCAAAGGTGGGGGATTTTTTACGATCTCCCTGGTCAGCTTTAAGTGAAGCCCTCCATACCTTGATTTCCTTTGATGTATATTTAAGCTGCAGAATTTGTTTTGATTGTTTTGATTTTTTCTTTTATATCGAGGATAATGGAATAAGCATCTTGTGGTTTTTTTACATCCAAGTTCCCGTGTGTATGCGTTTTGTAAATTTGTCTCTGTTCCCCCCGGGCACACGTGGCCTACTCTTACGAAAAGGGGAAACAATTTAACGTGTGCGAAAGATGTTCTGGTCGTTCGCACCGGGGCTGGGTTTAAAGTCTCATCCGAAGGACTTTTGGGGAGAGGGGCCCTAATATCAAGTTTGAAAAAGATCTTGTAGTTCACATCAGCGTTTGATGGTGACGGAAAAAACGACATACCCAGCATGCACACGGGACCTGGAGAAAAAAGGAACTCCCCCAGATTAAAATTGCCCAGGAAACACAAACTGACAAAACAGCAAAGGCCACAGAGCCCATGGCAATGCGAGGGCTGTGACAATGCAATAGTTTCTGCGATAAGCTGTTGGGCCCGTTCACAGGGGCAGGGGGGAAGGGGACGGGCAAAAACAGTTATTTAACTAAGAAAAAATAAAATTATAATAAAAATACGCCAAATTTAACCCAACTTGACGTGGATTTCACCCAATCGTTTTAACGACCTAAAACAGCTCACCTCACCTCATGGTTTGGTTCGCGAACGAAGATTAAGGGAAATGTCCACGTCTGGTGCAGGCTGCTGGTGGCTGTTCATCCAATGCGTAAAACAAACCCGGCCGCGCGGCTGGGGGGGAAATCGATTCGGGGTTGAGTGGGGGGAGCGGTTCTTCCTCCTCATTCCCCTCTCTCAAGGGCCGCTGCGATTGCCCTCAAAGGGGAGACCGACTGATGCCAGGTGTCCCAGGCCTCCCGGGTCAGCAGCAAGGACTGACCACTGGTTATGGTCTATGAGGCAGGCACAGAGATTTCTTCAGAGAGTTTTTAAATCTCTTCTTTGGTGCGCCTCTGAGCGGTGCGGTGGAAAGTTCCCCGTAAAAACCCCACTTCGGTAGGGATGGTCTCCATTCTGGGACATGCCCTGCCCAGCGTAGCTGCGTTTCAGCATCTGGCCAATGTGGTGATCCCTGCTTGCTCCAGCACCTAGCTTTCGTGGTGAAGTCGCCCCCGTGGATGTCGGGAGGGGAGCGGAGACAGCGTTGGGGGAAAAGCGTTCCAGAATTCGCGGTGGTGTTGAAAGTGACCCTGCTCAGACCCCGTCAGGGGGTGGTCAAAACCGGGCTGAGACACG
The DNA here is from genome assembly GCA_030674155.1 of Stramonita haemastoma. NCBI lineage: Eukaryota > Metazoa > Mollusca > Gastropoda > Neogastropoda > Muricidae > Stramonita > Stramonita haemastoma. Next base: position 9,265 of record JASPKP010007804.1, on the reverse strand, counting down.
ATTTTGGTGTCTTTCTTAGGTGTTTTTTTTTCCAGACAGGTGGTAGAGTTGCCAAAAGCACTGTTTCCCTTTCCCAGTCTGTTGTTACATTTTATCAATTTTTGCGTCGAGGAGTTTGGGGGCATCCCAGGTAGGTAAACTGCTGGACTGTTTTCATTCGCTCCCCAAATTGAAGTGGGTGGGTGGTACCTCCCTGAGGTGCGGGCGGTAGAGAACCTCTGTCTTCTTCAGGTGCTTCGGTCCAAAAGGTGGGCTGCCTCTGCAAAAAGGTGTTACATGCTGCAGGGCGTTTCTGTGTGGGCTAAAAGGGCAGCATCATCAGCAAAAAGTAGCTCCAAATTGTTGCCCAGGTTTTTTGGTTTGGGGCCTGAAGACCCCGCAGGTTGAAAGGCTCCCATCTGTGCGGTCGTATGAAAATCCGTTTTTCGTCATAAAGATTTCTGTGGCCCGCTAAAGATCATGTGAAGAAGATAGGAAAGGGTTTGGTGCAAAAAACGCAGCCCTGCTTCACCCCCTTTTTTTGTGATTGGGAAAGGCTCTGAGAGGTCGTTGCGTTTCTGACCTCCCACCTGGTCTTCATGGCGGATCACCAGTTGAAAAACTTTGGGGGACCCCAAGACGCCCTGTCTGCCACAGGCCCTTCCTGCTCAAGTGCAAATGCCTTGGTTAAATAAACGAAGGTGTTACGCCCCTTGTTCTTTTCGCGGCCCTTTTTCTTAAAGTTGTCTGGCACAAAGCCCATGTCGGTGGTACCCCTTTAGCTCTAAAAAAAAGCCCACTGGCTCTCAGGGAGGGGTGTTCTGCAACAGCAGGACTGTCTTTGGGGGAAAACTCTTGCAAGGATTTTCCCAGCGATGGAGAGAAGATTTATCCCCTGTAGTTGGAGCAATCTGTTTTTTCCCCCCTTTGTTTTTGTAAAGGGTGATTATGATTGCATCACGAAGGTTTTTTGTGGTAATTTTCCCCTGCTCCCAGCAGCAGACAAAAAATTCATGGAGCTTGCAGTGCAGCGTTTCCCCCCGTTTTTCCTAATTCTGGTGGAAAACCGTCGACGCCCGCAGCCTTTCCCCCCTTTTTGTTGTTCTATGGCTTTTGTTACCTCTTCCCGGGGTTGGGGGTTCGTCCAGTTCTTCTTTCACTGGTTGTGTGGGTCGTTTGGGTCACTGGTATCAAAGGTGCGATAGCGGAAGAGGGTTTTAAAGTGTTCAGCCAGCGGTTCAATAGGAATCTTGTCTGTGAGGGGCCTGGCCGTCAGTGCTGCGCAAAGGACTCAAACTTTTGGGGGAAAGGGTCCATAGACTGCCTTTTAAAACTTCGTAGAAGTCTGTAGTCACCTTGTCAGCGCAGAGCGAGTTTTCTGGGCGAGGGTTTGTCCCCCACTCGTTTTGGATAACTCTAAGCGGCGCTGGAGGTTGCTGCATGTAAGACGAAAGGCAGCTTTCTTTGCTGGGCAAGATGGTTGTGCAAGGTGAGCCCGGTGGGCACTTTCTTCTTCGCCCGCAGTCTTGTATTTCTTGGTCATTTTTGTCGAACCGTCCTTTTCTCAACAGCACAGATATTGTAAACAGGATTGTGCAATTTCGGTTTGTTTCTTTAGCACTTGTTTTTTTTTAAAGTTTTTGCGAAAATCGCCAGTTACACTTTTCGTCCGGTATTATCACGAAGGGTTTATTCGTTTACAAGGGGAGGAGAGAGAGAGAGAGAGAGAGAGAGAGAGAGAGAGAGAGAGAGAGAGAGAGGAGAGAGAGAGAGAGAGGCAGACGAACAACCCGGGGGCAGACAGGAAAAGAGGAGAGAGAGACAGACAGACGGGCAGACAGACAGACAGAGGACAGACAAACAAACAAAGACAATGCCTCATCTGTTCTTGAAAAAAAGGAGAGGTGGGTGAATGGGGTAATGGTTAAAAGCACAAGGGTTTTGTATTCTTCGATCAGGTTCTTTAATGGTTTTTTTTCCCTTTTTTTCCTTCAGAAGAATGTCGTACCATCAATAAAGATTTCCCCCATGTCTGTGTTTTTTATTTTATCTTCTCTTTTTCTCGCCCCTTTCCCCTTGTTCCTGCCTCCCCTTTCTTCTCTCTCTCTCTCTCTCTCTCTCCCCTTTTCCCCTCTCTCTCTCTCTCCCCTCTCTCTCCTCCTCCCTCCCTTTTCCCTCCTCCCTTCCCCCCTCCCCTTCTTTACTTCGTCCCCCTTCACTCCCTTTAAAAGAATAAAACCATTCCATTTTCACCCCCCCCCCCTCCACGCCAAGAAAATCCCCCCCCTTTCCCCCCCCCTTTTCCCCATCCCCCCCCCCCCCCCCCCCAAAATTTTTTTTTTTACTTTCGGGCCTATTTAAGCCTCCGTCTCTGTTTTTCCCCTCCTCTTTCCCGCTCCTGATTTTTTTTATTCACTATATCCTTTTTTCTATATGGGGAAGCAAAAATATCGCGCAAAGAAAAACCCCCCCCCCAAACCCCCCCCCCCCAAACCCCCCCCCCCCCCCAACCCCCCCCCCCCCCCACAACCCAACAAAAAAAACTAAGTATGACAAATCGACGGCAGTTTGTGTCAGTTTTTTTCCCCCAAACGTAAAGGATGAGGAATTTTGTTTTTTTCTGTTTGTATAATTATTTCCATTGGGGCTTGTAATAGGACGCTAAAAAAGCCTCCCTTTTCATAACAGTCTGTGTAAATGTGTAATTTGTTAATCCTATTTGTGAACGGTTGCGTGCTGTGAATGATTGAATGCCAGCGCTTTGATTTGTTTGCTTTACAGGGTCAGCCGATATAAAATTTCCCTTTATTTTTCTGCTTTGCTTTTTCTTCTGGTGTTGGGATGTGGGGCATGCATGAGCGGCCGCGCCGCGCAGGGCGCGTGTGTATGTGTGCGGTGTGTGTGTGTGGTGTTGTGTGTGTGAGTGTGTTGGAGGTGGGTGGGGGGCGTACTGCGTGCGTGCTTGTGTGGTTGGATTATTTTGTGTGTATGTATGTGTGTGTATATATGATGTGTTAGTATGTATGTATGTATGTATTATGTAGAAAGTTGTATTTGTATGTATGTTGATGTTGTATGTATGTATTTATGTATGTACGACGTACAGATGTGTTATAGTGCATTTTTTTGTGTTATGCACCACCGAGCGTCGGGGTTTCGTGTCTACCTACCCTCCATCCTGTTTCCCCGCCTATTGCCCCCCTAGCGTTGGTCGCATACAACTTTAGGTCCCGCAAGTTCTACTCTGGTAAATTCAGGCTGCTCTCCCCGGGGGGTGCGTTGCCACAAAGCACGCCCCCCATATTTCCCTTTTTTTTCCCGTTGCATAGATGTATTTGTTTTCTCATCAGAGAGGGTTTTTTCTACAGAATTTTGGACGGAAAAATTACTTGGTGCTTATATTCTTTTACCCAAAGACCAACGAAACCACCCCTCTTTTGGGTTGTGGTGTAGGAAAAAATTTCGGGGGGCACAAACGGGAATAAACCCCCACACAATCGAAAGCGGTCTTTTCGCTTCAAGGCAGCCGCGTTACCTCTAGAGCACACCAACACAGCGCGCGCGCCACACACAAAACACACCACAATACACAACAACTAAAACCACACATACACAACACACATGCGCGCGCGCGCACACAACACACACACACACCAAACCCCCCCCCCCCAACAAACACACCCCACCACCCCCCCCAAAACAAAAACACACCATGCGCACGCCACCAATCAAAAAACGTTCAGGCACTAGGGTTTAAAAGAACAAAAAACTTGTGGCCAATCTCATTTTAGCGGGAAGACGCCATTCTCAATCAGCCACACGTTAAAAGGGCCCACCCCGCTCACCATTCCGGAGGCGGGCACACGTGTTTGGGAAAGGTTGCCCCCCGTGGGGTGCTGGGGGGGATGTCATATAACAGCGTCCCTCTCCTTTAAAAATTCTGTGCTGCTGGAGGAATTCCCTTTTAGACATCTCTCTGTTTTGTTTGTCCCTTTTTCTTTCCTGTCACCCCCTGCTTTTGTTCTGTTTTCCTGCCTGCCTTCCTGGTTCGTTCTACTGCCTTTTTATTTCTCCCCCAAAAAAAAGAAGAAAAATTGGATGAAGAAGAATGGAAGAAAAAAAAAAATGAAAAAAAAAAATGCAAAAAAAGAAAAAGAATGCAAAAAAAAGGAAACAAAAAAAAAAAAATGAAAAGAAGAGTACAAAGAAAAAAGAATGCAAGAAGAAGAACAAGAAGAAAGCAAGAATGACGAAGAAAAAAATGCAAGAAGAAGAAAGAAAACAAAAGAAGCAAGGAAGAAAAAAAAAGATGCAAAAAAGCAGAAGAGAAAAAAAAAGAAAAAATGGAAAAAAAAGAAGAATGCAAAGAAGACAAAAAATTTTAAAAAGAATATGCACAAAAAAATGTAAAGAAGAATGCAAAAAATGCAAAGAAGAAGAAAGGAAGAAGAAGAAGAAGAAGAAAAGAAGAAAAGCAAAAAAAAAAAAGAGAAAGAACAAAAACAATATCATATAAAAACAACTTTTGAACAACAAGCAAGTGCAAAGGGGAAAAAAAAAAAGAGAAACGACAAAAAGACTGTGAACAGAAAAAACACAAAAACCCAAATTATTTTTAAAAAACACAAAAATCGGGAAGAAAGAAATACCACGTGCATGGGCATATCCGGACTTAAGCAGAATTTGGAACACAAAAACGCTTGGCAGATCCTTGTGCCCAGAACCGCCGGGGAAAGGAGCGGGCAGCCCCCCTCCCCCCAACAGATATTACATGTAACACCCTCTAAGAAACACAGACATTTTCCCACATCTGTTCCAAAAGTCACATAGTCACAACTGTCCCATCATTTCCATTTTGACGCCAGAACGATAGTACCAAGGGGGGTTAACTGTGTGACACTGGTGATTTGCGGGGGGGGGAGGCAGAGGGGGGGGGGGGGGGGGGGGGGGCGAAAATTAGGGGGGGGTGTTGAGGGTAAGGGTATCGCCTTTTTGGCAGGCACTCGTTTTCCCCCCGCTAAGGTTAAGCAGCTCGATTGTGGTTACTGAATTGGATAGGAACCGCCAGTTTCAGTACAGTTCCTCCATTCCCCACCCCGTGGGTGAAAGCGAACCCACCCTCTTTGGGTCAGGGAAGGGAAAAACAGCAAGGGAGAGGAGTGGGCGCCGCCCTCATTGCTGGCCTTACATCTCGACACCCCACTCCCCAACGACCACATGGGTTTTTGGGACACCCTTTTCTTTGATAAAAGAGACTGTGACGCGACGGATGCTGTTGTTTTGTTTTGTTGTTTTGCTGCTGATGTTGTTTTGTTGTTGCTGCGCTGCTGCTGTTGTTTTTGTTGTTGGAAATTTCCCCATCACACCCTGAATGCACCCAAAACACTTTTCCATGTCTCGCTCAAAACCCTTTAAGAAATATTGGGTTGGGCACTTTTGGGACAAGAACTTTTCCTTGCAGGCTGTGTGTTAAAGGACCTGAAATAAAGGCGCCATACTCCGTCTTCACATTTTTTATTATTATTACTATCATTATCATTATTATTATTATTATTCTTTAATATTATTGTTATTTTATTATTATTTATTTTATCATTTTTTATTATTATTTTTTTTTCTACCTTTTATTAGTATTTAGTATTTTTTTTTAAAAGGAAAGTTTACCTAATTTTTTTACGCTAAAAAACTTGGGAAAAAGACAAAAACATTTCAAGGCAGAGTTTTTTGCTTCGTTCCCGGCTAGGTTCGAGGCTCCCCAACGGTGAGATTTATGTTTGTTTATCCCACAGTTTTCGCCCACCTTGAAGGTACCCGTTTCCCGATTTTCGGGATGCATGCTGGGGTATATTTCGTTTTTCCCGTAAACCCCCAACAAATGCCGAAAAAAATGACAGGATCTCAAAGTGCATTTTTTGATTTCTGTGTGTATTATCACGAAAGGAACAAAGGCACGGGCAGGTCGCCATTTAAAATTTGGGAAATGGGAGTTTTCGTAAAAATCCGCCCCCTTTAATTCACCAGAGATTCAAACCAACGATTTAGGACCCACCGGATTGAAGGGAATGGTCCCAACCCTGGGGTATAGCGTCCGTGTAAACACAGCAAATTCGAAATTGTGCCTCTGTGTTTTTTTTTTCCCTTAAGATGATAATTTTTTGGTCGGGCCCAAAGGTAGGGTTTTGAGGGAAATTTAGAAAACTCAGAGCCCCTTTGGGGGGGATCGTTTCCTGTTTTGGGTTATACATAAATTTTCGGGGGAAAAAACCCCTTTTCTTTATGATTAAACCCCTTTGGGGGGTTTCAAAAAAGTTAAACGAGCCCTTTTGAATTTTTTAAATCAAAAATTTCATTTAATGCAGGTTTTGGTTCTTTTTGGGGTTTTTAAATGGAAAAATAAATAAAATGGTTGAAAGGATTTTAAAAGGTGTTTAAACCCCCCCCCGGTTTTTAAAAGGGGGGGAAAAAAAAAATCCCAAAAAAAAAAGGGGGGGGCAGTTGGAAAGTTTTTTTTTCGTTTAAAATTTGCAAAAAAGGTTTTTTTTCTTTTTTGTTTTTTTTTGCGTTTTTTTTAAAATTTTTTTGGGGTTCTTTTTTTTTTTAAAAAAAAAAAAAAAAAACCCCAAAAAAAAAAAAAAAATAAAAAGTGTTGTAAAAAAGGAAGATTGTTTTTATTTCTTTTGGTTTTTTTAAAATATTTGCTTTTTTTCCCCCCCCCCAAAAAAATAAAAAAAAAAAAAACCCCCCCCCAAAAACCCCCCCGGGGGGTTGGAAGGGTTAATCTTAAAAAAAACGGGGTTGGGGGATTTTGTTTCAATTTTGGTTTTTTGTTAAAAATTTTGCCCAAAGTAAGGGGGTTTTTTTAGCTTAAAATGTTTTTGGGAAAAAGGGGCAATTTTTGGTAATTTTATTTTAATTTGAACCCCCGGGTTGCAAAAATTTTTATTTTTCGATGCAATGAAAAGCCATTGGGGTAACTTCTTTTAAAAAAATAGAAAAGTTTTTTGTAAAAAATTTACTTAATGAAAAAATTGTAAAACAGAAAGGAAAAGGTTTGGGTTTTTTTGGGAAAAATTGTTTTTTTTTAAAAGGGAAAAAAAACCGTTTTAAAATTTATGGGGACCTTTTTCCGACCCCTTTGGGTTTTTAAAAAATTTAAAAGGGGTTTGTTTGAAAAAATTTTTTTTTAAAAAGGGAAAGGTTAAATTTTTTAAGATTGGAAAGGGTGGTTGGGTTTTTGTTAAAATCTTTTTTTTGATTTGATCTAAATTTTGTAAAAAGGGTTTTTTTTTTAAAATCTTTTTTGGGGGGGGCAAAGCAATTAAAAAAACTCAGGAGTGCCGATTCATGCCAGTACATAAAAACTTAACAAAAGCTCATTTACTTCCACTTTCTGACAAAGAATGTATCTGTCTCTAAATATGTCATTCGAAGTTTGCTTTTCAAATTCTGTTCGCGATGAAATATTTATTAAACAAAAGGAATCCAAAAAGAGCTGGAATATCTCTTTTTTGCGCCCAAAAGAAATTAAAACTGAAACCTTTTGAAGGAAAAAAAATATCGATATATAAAAAATACCAGTTTTACCAGTAGTTCCCCCAGATTTCCCCCATTGGGAACAAAATATGCAAAAATTTTATATTGATATACGAAACAAAAAAAAGGGCACTAATCAAAAACCCCTCAAAACTGAGGTTCAAAATCATATAAATTGTCAGTATTTTAAACCCCTTGAAAGTATAAGGACGGATCTGTCTTAGAATCGGGGGAGTGCGGGGGGTGCATTCGTTATACCCGATTAAAAAAAAAAGACCTTTTTGTATTGGAAAAGGGTTTTCAATATTCACTTTGAATTGTTCGCAATTCTTTGGCGCAAATTATATTTCAAAAAAATTTTTCCCTTTCGATTTCAATGTCCTTTTTTGTGTTGATTCAAAATCAGTTTTTCTGGCTTTAAAACATTGGGACTCTAAAAATGAGAAATGATTTATTTTTGAAATCAAGTTCCTTTTCATTTTCTTGCTTCTAAAGGTATTGGGATAAAAATTTTGTGGGTTTCCTCCCCTTGCGGGCTTTTCGGGAAAGAATTGTAGATTTCCCGGCAAAAACGCGGTGTTCAGGATGTACAGTGACTAATGATTTTAATAGTATAGGTCTGCGTTTATTTCATTGAAATTTTTCAATTTTTGCAAAATCGTAATTCAAAGTTTTTTTGATTTTATTAAATCGTTTGGGGTTGCCCCCGAAATAAAATTTGTTCATAATTCGTCTAAATGCTTTGGAAAAAATATATTTTCAAAAGATGTTTTCTGACTTGTTCTGTTTTTTTATCAGTCCACCATTTTACTGTTTGAGCCCCCTGTGCCCCTTGCCCGTAAAAAGCAAAGGGATAGATCTAAGGGGAAAAAAAGGAAATTTTTAAAGTGTTCTGTTGATTCCCCGGGCGCATGTCCAATATCAGTTGCACAAGTATTTTCCAGTCACCAGTAGGTCGTTACTATAAATGAAAAGTATAAACTTATCATCATCCATTATTTTTTTTTTTCCTTTCACTTTTTCCCCTCACCCCTTTTCAGTTTCATTCTTAACGTGAATGTACCATTGTTAAAACACCTTGTAGTGAACGGACATTAAACCAATAAAAGAAGAAACACACACACACACCCACACCCCAACCCCAACACAACACAACACACACACACCAAACACACACACACACACGTACGTACGTCCATACCCCACGAAAACCACTCTTGCACATTTTCCCCTGCTTTGTCACAACACCCCCCCCCTCTTAGTACAGCTGTCCCCCTCAGACATCAATTCTATTGGTTGCTCTACTGCTGCCCGCAACTTTGACCCCCAACAGAAAAAAATTTACATCTTGGTACAGCAAAAACCCCCTTTCCACTTTACCTCACTTCATAAAAAAAAATCCATTTCTTTACAGCATCTCACAACGATTTCTTCTTCCCTGTCCCAACTACACGCTAAGCAGAAAAAATTGAGATGACAAAGTAAGGGGGCTGCAGCCCTTGGCACGAAAAATTTGGGACCCATACTGTTGCCATTTCAAACCCATATTGCCATTTGATGTGGTGGTGTAGCTGGCAATGCAAAGAGGCAATGGGTCTCGTTTGGAAGCTTAGGGAAAACCCCCCACCCACCCCCCTCCCCTACTCCCCTCTTCCTAACCCCCTCGCCCCCCCCCCCCCACCCCTTTCCAAAAGTTTCATGCCATATAAATAGGGGTAAAAAGGGATTTTGAAAAAAGAAAAAAGGGGTTTTA
>JASPKP010000780.1:25000-37061 GCA_030674155.1 Stramonita haemastoma | reverse complement strand
TTAAAACCATTTTCCCATAATACCCATTTTCCCATAAAATCCATTTTTCCAATTTCCCCTTGAAAACCATTTTCCCATAATACCCCTTTTCTCATAAAAACATTTTCCCATAATACCCATTTTCCCATATAAACCATTTTCCCATAATGCCCATTTTCCCATAAAAACCATTTTCCCAATTTCCCTTTAAAAACCATTTTCGCAATTTCCCCTTAAAAACCATTTTCACAATTTCCCCTTTAAAACCAATTTCCCATTTTCCCAAAATCCCCTTTAAAACCACTTTCCCAAATTCCCCTTTATAACCACTTTCCCAATTTCTCCTTTAAAACCATTTTCCCATAATACCCATTTTCCCATAACAACCATTTTCCCAATTTCCCCTTAAAAACCATTTTCTTCCAATTTCCCCATAAGAACTATTTCCTAATTTCCCCTTAAAAACCATTTCCCCCAATTTCCCCTTTGAAACAATTTCCTAATTTCCCCTTTAAAACCATTTCCCCAATTTCCCCTTAAAAACCATTTTCCCAATTTCCCCTTAAGAACCATTTTCCCAATATCCCAATTTCCCCTTAAAAACCATTTCCCATTTTCCCTTTAAAACCCTTTTCCCATAATACCCATTTTCCCATAAAAACAATTTCCAAATTTCCCTTTAAAAACCATTTTCCCATAATACCCATTTTCCCATAAAAACCATTTTTCCCATAATACCCATTTTCCCATAAAAACCATTTTCCCAATTTCCCCTTTAAAACCATTTTTCCATAAACCCCATTTTCCCATAAAAACCATTTTCCTAATTTCCCCTTTAAAACCATTTTCCCTAATACCCCTTTCCCATAAAAACCATTTTCCCATTAATACCCATTTTCCCATTAAAACCATTTTCCCATAATGCCCATTTTCCCATAAAAAACCATTTTCCATAACTTCCTCTTTTAAACCATTTTCCTAATTTCCCTTAAAATCCATTTTCCCCTTAAAAGTCATTTTCCAATTTCACCTTAAAAACATTTTCCCAATTTCCCTTAAAAACCATTTTCCCCAATTTCCCCCTTTAAAACCATTTTCCCAATTTCCCCTTAAAAACCTTTTCCCAATTTTCCCTTAAAAACCATTTTCCCAAATTTCCCCTTTAAAACCATTTTCCAATTTCCCCTTTTAAAACCATTTTCCAATTTTCCCCATAAAAACCATTTTCCCATAATAGCCATTTTCCATGAATAAACATTTTCCCAATTTCCCCATAATACCATTTCCCATCAAAACCATTTTCCCCATTTTCCTACCCAATAAAACCAAATTTTCCCAATTTCCCATAAAAACCATTTTAAAAAGCCATTTTCCCATAAAAACCATTTTCCCAATTTTCCCTAATAAACCATTTTCCCAATTTCCCTTATAAAACCATTTTCCAATTTCCCCTACAATTTTCCATAATACAATTTTCATAAAACCATTTCCAATCCATCCCAAAAACCATTTCCAATTTCCTAAACCTTTCATTTCCCTTAAAAACCTTTTTCCCTAAACCATTTTCCATTTCCTTAAACCATTTCCCATTTCCCCTTAAAAATTCCATATCTCCTTGAAAACGATTTTCCCAATTTCCCTTTAAAACCATTTTCCAATCATAAAAACCATTTTCCCATAATACCATTTTCCATAAAACATTTCCAATTTCCCTTTAAACTTTTCCATAATACCATTTTCATAAAAACCATTTTCCCATATACCTCTTAAAACCATTTCCAATTCCCTTAAACCATTCCCAATTTCCCTTAAAACCATTTTCCCAATTCCAATTTCCTTTAACCCTTTTCCAATTTCCTTTAAAACTTTTCCCATTTCCCTTTAAAACCATTTCCATAATACCCTTCCATAAACCATTTTCCCATAATACCCATTTTCCCATAAACCATTTTCCCATAATACCATTTTCATAAAAACCATTTTCCCATATACCCATTTTCCATAAAAACCATTTTCCTAATACCCATTTCCATAAACCATTTTCTATTTCCCTTTAAAACCATTTTCCCATAATACCCATTTCCCTAAAACCATTTTTCATAATGCCTATTTTTCATAAAAACCTTTTCCCAATTTCCCTTAAAAAACATTTTCGCAATTTCCCCTTAAAATATTTTCCCAATTTCCCCTTTAAAACCATTTTCCTAATTTCCCCTTTAAAACCATTTTCCCATAAAACCATTTTCCCATAATGCCCATTTTCCCATAAACCATTTTTCCCATTTCCCCTTAAAAACCATTTTTGCAATTTCCTCTAAAATCATTTTCCCAATTCCCCTTTAAACAAATAATAGCCATTTTTTCCATTAAATAGCCATTTTTTACATAATAGCCATTTTCCTATAATAGCCTTTTTTATCTTCTTAATAATAGCCATTTTTTATAATAGCCATTTTTTATAATAGCCATTTCCTATAATAGCCATTTTTCCATAATAGCCAATTCTTAATAATAGCCATTTTCTCATAATAGCTGTTTTCCCATAATAGCCATTTTTTAATAATAGCCATTTTCCTATAGTAGCCATTTTTTAAATAACAGCCATTTTCCTATAACAGCCTTTTTTTTTATTAATAGCCATTTTTTTCCATAATAGCCATTTCCCATAATAGTCTTTTTTTTTATAATAGCCATTTTTGCGAAAATAACCATTTTCCTATTATAGCCATCTTTTAAAATAGCCCATTTTCCTATAAAGCAATCTTTTAAAAATAGCCATTTTCCTTATTAGCCATTTTTCAATAATAAGCCATTTTCCGAAATAGCCCATTTTCCTATAATAGCCATCTTTTAATAATATGCCATTTTCCATTAATAGCCATTTTTTAATAATAGCCATTTTCATATATTAGCCATTTTTCAATAAAAGCCTATTTTTACATAATAGCCATTTTTAAATAATACCATTTTCCAATATTAAGCCATTTTTTTAATAAAAGCCATTTTTATTACATATAGCCATTTTTAATAATAGCCATTTTCCTATATAGCCATTTTTAATAATAGCCATATTCCTATATTAGCCTTTTTTTTTTTAAATAATAGCCTTTTTTATAAAAGCCATTTTTTAATAATAGCCATTTTCTCATAATAGCCATTTTTCATAATAGCCATTTACCGATAATAGCCATTTTTATAATAGCCATTTCCTATATAGCCATTTTTAATAATGCCATTTTATATATAGCCATTTTTTGATAATAGCCATTTTCCCATAAAAGCCATTTTCCGAAAATAGCCATAATAGCCATTTTCCGAAAATAGCCATTTTCTTAAAATAGCCATTTTCTTAATAATGCCATTTTCCTAATAACACCATTTTTCCAATAATAGCCTCTTTTTAATAATAGCCATTTTCCTATAAGAAGCCATTTTTTATAAATAGCCAATTTTCCTATATTAGCTATTTTTCAATAATAGCCATTTTTAAAAATTAGCTATTTTTTTAAAATAATGGCCATTTTCATATATTAAGCCATTTTTTAATAATAGCCATTTTTACATAATAGCCATTTTTTCAAATAGCCATTTACCCATAATAGCCATTTTCCGAGAATAACCATTTTCCGAAATAGCCATTTTCTAAAATAGCCATTTTTTAATAATAGCCATTTTCCTAATAATAGCCATTTTTTTAATAATAGCCATTTTCCCATAATAGCCATTTTTTCATAATAGCCATTTACCTCATAATAGCCATTTTCCTATAATAGCCATTTTTTAATAATAGCTTTTTCCTATAATAGCCATTTTCCATAATAGCCTCTTTTGTAATAGCCATTTCTTATAATAGCCATTTTCCCTATATAGCCATTTTTCTCGTAGTAGCCTCCTTTTGATATTAGACATTTTTCTCCATAATAGCCATTTCCCCTAATAAGCCATTTCCCCATAATAGCCTCTTTTCTATATAATAGCCTTATTTTTTTAATAGCCATTTTCCCCATGATAGCCATTTTTCCCATAATAGCCTTTTTTGATAATAGCCATTTTCCTATAATAGCTATTTTTCCCATTAAAAGCCATTTTCCATAATAGCTATTTTTTGTATAATAGCCATTTTTCCCATAATAGCCATTTTCCTAAAATAGCCATTTTCCCATAATAGCCATTTTCCTCAAATAGCCATTTTCCTATAATAGCCTCTATTTTTATAAAAGACCATTTCCCCTCTTAATAGCCATTTTCCCCTATAAAAGCCTCTTTTTTATATAATAGCCATTTTTTATAATAGCCATTTCTCCATAATAGCCATTTTTCCAATATTAGCCATTTTCCCAATAATAGCGTCTTTTTATATTAGCCATTACTCTTAAATACCATTTCCCGTAATAGCCATTTTCCCCGTAATAGCCATTTTCCACCATAATAGCATTTTCCATAAAGCCATTTTTCGATAATAGCCATTTCCCCATAATAGCCATTTTTTATAATACCCATTTTTGAATAATAGCCAATTCTCCTAAATAGCCATTTTTCCATAATGCCATTTTTTCGATAATAGCATTTCCATAATAGCCATTTTTGGATATAGCAATTTTCCATAATACCATTTTTTAGATAATAGCCATTTCTCCATAACAGCCGTTTACCCATAATAGCCATTTTCCCATAATAGCGATCTTCACATAATAACCATTTTTCCATAATAGCCATTAACACATAATAGCCTTTTCAGAATAGCCATTTTCCCATAATAGCCATTTTTCGATAATAGCCATTTTCCCATAATAGCCATTTTTCAATAATAGCCATTTCCTCATAATAGCCACATTTTTTATATTAGCCATTTCCCCATAATAGCCATTTTTGATAATAGCCTTTTTTCGAAAATACCCATATTTCGATAATAGCCATTTCTCCATAACAGCCATTTTCCCATAATAGCCTCTTTTGATAATAGCCATTTTCCCATAATAGCCATTGTCGCATAATAGCCTTTTGATAATAGCCCTTTCCCCATAATAGCCATTTTTCGATAATAGCCCTTTCCCCATAATAGCCTCTTGATAATAAGCCTTTTTTCCCATAATAACCATATTCCCATAATAACCATTTCCCCATAATAGCCATTTTCCCATCATAACCATTTTTCCATAATACCATTAACACATAATAGCCGGACTTGTGGCGACAACCGACGCCCTCAAGAGCTGAGAAAGCTAGTTTGTGGCAAGGAAATCTCGTACAGTGTACGCACCGAAAACCAAGCAGAGCGCACAATAATTTCCCCAGATTTATGGGAAGGTATAGTTTGTTTTTGTGTGTGTTCGTGTGTGTGTAATGTACGTGTGTGAGTGTGTGTGTGTGTGTGTGTGTGTGTGTGTGTGTGTGTGTGTGTGTGTGTGTGTGTGTGTGTGTGTGTGTGTTTTATTTTGTTTATTTATCATTTTATTTATTCTTTTATATTGAGGATAATATAATAAGCACTCATGTGCTTTTTATATCCAGTCCCCATGTTTGCGTTTTATTTTCTATTTTAATGTTAGAATGTTCTAACCACTAGGCTATCCTGTTCCCGCCACATGCGCGCACACAAACAAACGCCCTGACAAACACCAGCGCGCGCGCGCGTGCGCGCATGTATACCCACCCCCCTGCCAAAAAGGTGCCGTTTAGAGCAAAGACGGGCCCCAAAAAGCCGTATTCAGGCCCGTCCTGCCCCGAATTTTGCACGGTTACAGACCCCAAGGCACCAGGACAATGTGGCACCGGATGCATACTCGCTAACATACCATCTTTGACGTGTGTGGCGCCGGACTTGTGCTGACACCGACGCCCTCAAGAGCTGAGAAAGCTAGTTTGTGGCAATGAAATCTCGTACACTATACGCACCAAAAACCAAGCAGGTTGCACAATAATAATGACAAATACAGCAATATCATGCACCACAGCAAACTGCAGGGTTCAAACAAACACACTGACAAACACCAGCGCACGCGAGCGTCCCGAATCCATACCCACCCCCCTTCCAAAAAGATTCCGTTTGGGGCAAAGACAGGCCCCAAAGAGCCGTTTTCAAGCCCGTCCTGCCCCGACTTTTGCACGGTTACAGACCTCAAGGCACCGGGACAATATGGCACTGGATGCATACTCGCTCCCCTACCATCTTCGACGTGTGTGGGCCGGACTTGTGGCGACACCGACGCCCTCAAGAGCTGAGAAAGCTAGTTTGTGGCAAGAAATCTGGTATAGTGTCCGCACCGAAAACCAAGCAGGTCGCACAATAATAATGACAATATACAGCATTATGATGCCTCACAGCAAACTGCAGAGTCCCCGCCACATTCGCCCACACAAACAAACGCACTGACAAACACCAGCGCTTGCTCGCTTGCGCGCATGCAAACCCACCCCTCTGCCAAAGAGGTGCCGTTTGGGGGTAAAAACGGGCCATAAAGAGCCGTTTTGAGGCCCGTCCTGCCCCGACTTTTGCACGGTTACAGACCCCAAGGCACCGGGACAAAATAGCACCGGATGCATACTCGCTCCCCTACCATCTTCGACGTGTGTGGCGCCGGACTTGTGGCGACACCGACACCCTCGAGAGCTGAGAAAGCTAGTTTGTGGCAAGGAAATCTCGTACACTGTACGCACCGAAAACCAAGCAGGGCGCGCAATAATATGACAATATACAGCAATATGATGCACCACAGGAAACTGCAGGGTTCCCGCCACATGCGCACACACAAACAAACGCACTGACAAACACCAGCGCGCGCGCGCGTGCGTGCATGCATACCCACCCCCCTGCCAAAAAGGTGCCATTTGGGGCAAAGACGGGCCCCAAAGAGCCGTTTTCAGGCCCGTCCTGACCTGACTTTTGCACGGTTACAGACCCAAGGCACCGGACAAATGTGGTCTCGGATGCATACTCGCATCCCCTACCATCTTCAACGTGTGTGGCGCCGGACTTGTTGCGACACCGACGCCCTCAAGAGCTGAGAAAGCTAGTTTGTGGCAAGGAAATCTGGTATAGTGTCCGCACCGAAAACCAAGCAGGGCGCACAATGATAATGACAATATACAGCAATATGATGCCTCACAGCAAACTGCAGAGTCCCCGCCATATTCGCGCACAACAAACAAACGCACTGACAAACACCCAGCGCTTGCGTGCTTGCGCGCATGCATACCCACACCCTCTGCCAAAACAGGTGCCGTTTGGGGCAAAGACGGGCCACAAAGACCCGTTTTCAGGCCCGTCCTCCCCTGACTTTTTCACGGTTACAGACCCCATGGCACCGGGACAAAATAGCACCGGATGCATACTCGCTCCCCTACCATCTTCGACGTGTGTGGCGCCGGACTTGTGGCAAGACCGACGCCCTCAAGAGCTCAGAAAGCTAGTTTGTGGCGAGGAAATCTCGTACAGTGTACGCACCGAAAACCAAGCAGGGCGCACAATAATAATGACAATATACAGCAATATGATGCACCACAGCAAACTGCAGGCTCTCCGCCACATGTGCGCACACAAACAAACGCACTGACAAACACCAGCGCGCGCGCGCGTGCGCGCATGCATACCCACCCCCCTGACAAAAAGGTGCCGTTTTGGGCAAAGACGGGCCCCAAAGAGCCGTTTCAGGCCCGTCCTGTCCCGACTTTTGCACGGTTACAGACCCAAGGCACCGGGACAATATGGCACCGGATGCATACTCGCTCCCCTACCATCTTCGACGTGTGTGGCGCCGGACTTGTGGCGTCACCGACGCCCTCAAGAGCTGAGAAAGCTAGTTTGTGGCAAGGAAATCTCGTACAGTGTACGCACTGAAAACCAAGCAGGGCTTGCTTAGAAAGGAAGGGTTGGACTTAACAGGATCAAAAATACATACATGTATATAATCTGTCGTTGTTGTTGTTTGACAATTTCAGGATGAGAGGAGACGTACTGAGGAGCTGGGAGGATTGGTGACCAACGCCTTTGGGGTTTGGCGCGGTAATGACAGCGTCACTGTGTCTCGGGCAATAGGTTGGTTGGTGTCCTTGGATTTCTTTCCCTCCCCCCCCCTTTTTCTTTTCCCCAGTTTAATGGGAAGGTATAGTTTGTTTGTGAGTGTGTGCGTGTTCGTGTGTGTGTGTGTGTGTGTGTGTGTTGTGTGTGTGTGTGTGTGTGTGTGTGTGTGTGTGTGTGTGTGTGTTTTATTTTGTTTATTTATCATTTTATTTATTCTTTTATATTGCGGATAATAGAATAAGCACTCATGTGCTCTTTTAAAATCCAGTCCCCATGTTTGTGTTTATTTTCTATTTTAATGTTAGAATGTTCTAACCACTAGGCTATCCTGTTCCCGCCACATACGCGCACACAAACAAACGCCCTGACAAACACCAGCGCGCGGGCTCATGCGCGCATGCATACCCACCCCCCTGCCAAAAAGGTGCCGTTTGGGGCAAAGACGGGCCCCAAAGAGCCGTATTCAGGCCCGTCCTGCCCCAACTTTTGCACGGTTACAGACCTCAAGGCACCCGGACAATGTGGCACCGGATGCATACTCGTTAACATACCCTCAACACCGCCACCGTCGCCACCACCACAATCACCACTTCCACCACCACCACCACCACCACCACCACCACCATCATCATTATCGTCATCATGCATCATCTTAGCTCCCCTTCTCCCACAACCCCCCACCCCCACCCCCCAACTCACCTGTTGACTGAACCTTAATACTAATAAACCTGTGCACTTTTCTCTGTGTGTCCCCCCAAGACAGGTGTGCCAGCATCCACACGGAGGCCTGAGGAACTGGGCAGCTGAGGCGGTCACTTCACTGGTCAAGGCTGTGCTCAGCCACAAGTTCGAACCCCCGCTTCACCAAATGTCGTGAGTTCTTTTTTTCTTTCTTTCTTTCTTTTTCTGGTTCTTCTGGTTCTTCTTCTTCTGGTGGTTTCTTCTTTTTCTTCTTCTTCTTCTTCTTCTTCTTCTTCTGGTGGTTCTTCTTCTGGTGGTGGTGGTTCTTCTTCTTCGCAATTCTTCTTCTTCTGGTTCTTCTTCTTCTGGTTCTTCTTCTTCTGGTTCTTCTTCTTCTGGTGGTTCTTCTTCTTCTTCGTCTTCTTCTTCTTCTGGTTCTTTTTCTTCTTCTTCTGGTTCTTCTTCTTCTTCGCAATTCTTCTTCTTCTGGTTCTTCTTCTTCTTCTCCTTCTTCTTCTGGTTCTTCTGGTTCTTCTTCTTCATCTTCTTCTTCTTCTTCTGGTTCTTTTTATTCTTCTTCTGGTTCTTCTTCTTCTTCTTCTGGTGGTTCTTCTTCTTCTTCTTCTTCTTCTTCTTCTTCTTCTTCTTCTTCTTCTTCTTCTTCTTCTGGTTCTTCTTCTTCTTCTTCTTCTTCTTCTTCCCTCTTCTTCTTCTTCTTCTTCTTCTTCTGGTGGTTCTTCTTCTTCTTCGCAATTCTTCTTCTTCTTCTTCTTCTGGTTCTTCTTCTCCTTCTTCTTCTGGTTCTTCTTCTTCTGATTCTGATTCTTCTTCTTCTTCTTCTTCTTCTGGTGGTTCTTCTTCTTCTCCTCCTTCTTCTTCTTCTTCTCCTTCTTCTTCTTCTTCTTCTTTTTCTTCTTCTGGTTTTCTTCTTCTGGTTCTTCTTCTGGTTCTTCTTCTGGTTCTTCTTCTGGTTCTTCTTCTTTATCTTCTTCTTCTTCTTCTTCTTCTTCTTCTTCTTCTTCTTCTTCTTCTTCTTCTTCTCTTCTTCTTCTTCTTCTTCTTCTGGTGGTTCTTCTTCTTCTTCTTCTTCTTCTTCTTCTTCTTCTTCTTCTTCTTCTTCTTCTTCTTCTGGTGGTTCTTCTTCTTCTTCTTCTGGTTCATCTTCTGGTTCTTCTTCTTTTTGTTCTTGTTGTTCTTCTTCTTAGTAATAACAATAACAACAACAATAATAATAATAATAATAATAATAATAATAATAATAATAATAATGATGATGATGATGATGATGATGTGATGATGATGATTAGTAGGACGTTGCAGATATAGTCAGGAAAGGACATAGTGTTGGGGTCAAAGCCAGAAGTGGTAGTTTTGGGACAGAGAGTGGGAGAGAGAGAGGGGGGGGAGAGGGAGAGAGAGGGGGGGGGGGGGTGTTTTCGGTACAGTGATACATCTGGGCAGGGCTGCAGAAAAAAGGCTTTTATACCTCTGATGGAATAGACATGTAGCTTACAGACAGGGGCACTTTCAATTCTGTACACGGGAATATAATAGGTGCACCAGCGTGCGCGCGCGCGTGGGGGGGGGGGGGGAAGGAAGGAGGGGCGTAGGTAAGATAGAGTTTGTCTGCCCGTTTGTGTGTATGTATAAGAAAGGGTGTGTCTGTCTGCCTGTCTGTCAGTGTTTCCGACTGTCTGTCTTTCATTTTCTCTCTGTCTGTCTGTGTCTGTCTGTCTGTCTGTGTCTGTCTGTCTGTATCTTTCTCTCTCTCTCTCTCTCTCTCTCCTCTCTCTCCTCTCTCTCTCTCTCTCTCTCTCTCTCTCTCTCTCTCTCTCTCTCTCTCTCTCTCTCTCTCGGGACGGATAGCCTAGTGGTGAGAACATTGCGCTGGCAATTTGACGACCCGGGTTCGAGTCCGGTCGAGGAAAATTGTTTCCTGGAGTTAACATCAGTGCTGACTCCACTCTCCCCAAAAGTCCTTCGGATGAAACTTTAAACCGAGGCCCCGTGTGCGAACGCACGCAGAACATCTTGCGCACACGTTAAATTCTGTTCCGCTTTTCGTAAGATTAGGCCATCGTGTGCCGGTGGGAACAGATGACAATATTTACAAAATTGCATACACACGGGGACCGGATGAAAAAAAGCACATGATTGCTTATTCTGTTATCCTCGATATAAAAGAATAAATAAATAATCTCCTCTCTCTCTCTCTCTCTCTCTCTCTCTCTCTCTCCTCTCTCTCTCTCTCTCTCTCTCTCTCCTCTCTTCTCTCTCTCTCTCTCTCTCTCTCTCCTCTCTCTCTCTCTCTCTCTCTCTCTCTCTCTCCTCTCTCTCATATATATATGGCGCCGCTGCAGGAGCTATCGGGGATCCCGCACGGCGACATCCGGCAGCGGCAGCTGGACTGCGTGCTGCAAGTGCTGCACAGTTGCGGCGACACGCTGCAGCAAGGCTGGCCCCTCATCTGGGGGTCATCGGGGCCGTCAGCAAGGACCACAAGTAAATCATTTATTTATTTATTTGTTTATTTATTCTTTTATATCAAGGATAATGGAATAAGCATTTCATATGGGTTTTTTTTTTTTACATCCAGTCTCTTGTGTGTATGCAGTTTTGTTGTAAATCTTGTCATCTGTTCCCTACCGGCACACGATGGCCTACTCATGCGAAAAGCGGAACAGATTTAACGTGTGCTGCGCAAGATTTCTGAATGGTTGTAAGACACTGCATGGGGGGAAACGGAGGACAAAAAGTTAACAAAACTTGCATACGCGTGGGGGTAAAGGTGTTGCCATTGCCTATGTGGTTGTAGGGGAGCGAGGCGTCAGAGATCTCAGCTTCTCTAGGGGCCAGCAGTTGAGGGCGGCGCCCATCTCCTCCCCTTCGCTGCTTTACCTTCCCTGACCCTCAATAGTGCAGGTAGCCATTTACAGCTGGCTGAACTGGGGGACTGTACTAAAGCCACGGCTTCCACCCATCCACTTGGTAACCACGCTCGATGCTGCTTAACCTTGGCTTTGGGGAAAGCGAGTGCTCTGACCACTGAGCTACCCCTGTGTGACAGTACTACTGTCAACATATCCTATGATGTTTTATGATGACTTTTGCAGCAAGATCCTGGAGCAGATGACCGTTCAGTGCATGCCTTCAGCTTGTTTGTGGTCACTGCCTGGACCGTTGTTCATTATTGTTGTTGTTGTGATAGAGGTAATACTGTCAACATATCTGTGATACCTTTTTTGCAGCGAGAAGCTGATTCATAGGGCCTCCCAGTGCCTTCAACTTGTAGTCACTGTCTACACGTGTTGCTTGTTATTTCTGTAGCTGTGGAAGTAATAATATCAAGTAATACTATCAACATACCTACGATCACCTGTT
>JASPKP010000780.1:0-20000 GCA_030674155.1 Stramonita haemastoma | reverse complement strand
GAGTGCTGCAACAGCTGGGTGAGTTTTGGGTGTGTGTGTGGGGGGGGGGGGGGGGGGGGGGGGGTGGTGGAAATCAACGTTCTATCCACTGCGCCACGGCTGGTGGCACAAGTTGCATAAGTTTAAGCGCCAGATTGAATTAAGATGTTGACGATGACGCCGGCAACGACAACGACTAGGATGGTGATGACAATGGCGGTGGTCTATCTATCCCTTAGTCTGGTGACCTTGGGGGCACCCATGAAGACTTGACAACCAGTTCCCACCATTCCTCTCTCTGTTCTGCCTTTCTCAGGGTTTTGTTCAGTTCTAGGGCTGTACATTTGCTGATGTCCTCCCATCTCTCCCTTGGTCTGCCTCTTTTTCTTCCTCCTTGGACAGTGTTTTGCAGTGTTGTTTTCGCTAGTCCTTTTGATCTTGTGACGGACACGCCCGTACCATTTAAGTTACGCTTCTTTACGATTGATAGAAGATTTTCGTAGGGACCAATGGTTTGCTGCATTCTGGCGGTGGTAGTGATATATATATATATATATATATATATATATATATATATATATATATATATATATATATAATATATATATATATATATATATATATGTGACGCTCCACCACGAAATGAGTCGCTTAGCACATTACCTAATTTTGCGCTAGGAGCCTTTAAAGGCAGGCAGGGGTCAAAGTGTCAATTTTAAGATTTTGATGGATTATTAAACTAGATCTGTTTATTTACCTTATAATGAAATATCAAGGCATAATTTTTATTCCTTTTGCTTTTAAATGTGTTTTGAAAATACTCAAGCCCTCATTCTGACAACCTGTTACGAAAATAAACTTGCCCGTTTCTCTTTTTGTCCCATCCTGCAGAGTATCATTTCAATTTGTAATAATGTTGCACAGAATTGTCCGATTTTCAATCTGTTTTTTGTATTTGATAGCCACTTTATTGCACATTGGTAACATGTCGGTAACTTGTAATTGACCTCGGGTGCACTCCGTCTCATTATGTGGTGGAGCGTCACATATATATATATAATAAATCCCAAATCGTGTTTCCACCCCCCACCCCACCACCCACCCCCTTGAATAAAAAACCTACTACGCCTTTTTTGTTATTTACACACCTTCTTCTGCCTCCTCCCACACCAATAATCCTTGTGAGCCCAGATTCCTCCTACACACACAAAAAAAGCTGATAATCAAGGAATCAGTGTCTTCAGCCCTTTACATTTTCTTTTTAAGAATTTCAACACCCCACCACACCACCACACCACACCACCACACCACCACACCAGCTTTCTTTTTCTCCCGGGAGAGAAGACGAGACGCTATCGCCGCCTGCTTTTCATCTCCTGGTGTCCCACGCCAATCCCTTGTGAGCCCAGATTCCTCCACACACCAAAAAGTTGATAACCAAGGAATTAGTGTCTTTAGCCCTGTACATTGTCTTTTTTAAGAATTTCCCACCACACAACAGCTTTCTTTTTCTCCTGGGAAGACGCTACGCTGTCGCCGCCTGCCTTTCATCTCCTGGTAGTCTTTGACTATGGACGGCAGTGGTAGTGGAGACAGTTTGGGGGGGGGGGGGGGGGGGGGGGGGGGGGGGGAGGGTGGGGGTGGAGGAGGGGTAATCAGGTTGTGTGTGCCCAGGGAAAAGCGCGGGGAAAAACCTCTCGGGCCTCGGCCCCCGTCTGCCCTGTCGTCTGCTTGAAGCTTTGTTGTCCCATGTTCAGACTTTTCCCGCGCCACACGGCCGCTGACTGAGTGACAACAAGCAGAAAAAACCCTCGGAGAGAAGACTTCCCATGTGTGGCTGGATGGGTGTTTGTGTTTTGGTGTGGTGTGGTGTGGTGTTGGTAGTGTGGGTGGGTGGGTGTGGGAGGGGTGGGGAGAGGGAGTGTTGGGGGTGTTAGTGTGTGTGTGGTGGGAGGGGTGGGGGGAGGTGGTGGGGGTAGTGTGTGGGGGAGGGGGGTGTATGGGGGAGGGGGGAGTGTGGGGGAGGGGGGGTAGTGTGTGTGTGTAGTTGGGGGTTATGTGTGTGTATGTGTTTGTGTCTGTGTCTGTGTCAAAATGAAGTGTGTGTGTGTGTGTGTGTGTGTGTGTGTGTGTGTGTGTGTGTGTGTGTGTGTGTGTGTAGTGTGTGTGTGTGTGTGTGAAAGTGTTGTGTATGTGTGTATCTGTGTGTCTGTGTCAAAGTGTAGTGTGTGTGTGTGTGTGTGTGTGCGCGCGTGCGCGTGTCCCCCCATCCACCCCCTTCCCTCCCTCTACACCATTGACACCTCTCACTACCCT
Organism: Stramonita haemastoma; assembly: GCA_030674155.1. Lineage (NCBI taxonomy): Eukaryota > Metazoa > Mollusca > Gastropoda > Neogastropoda > Muricidae > Stramonita > Stramonita haemastoma. The sequence continues at coordinate 17,705 of JASPKP010000780.1, read as the reverse complement.
CTTCAGGAGACCTGCCCGGCTGGATGTAATATGTCTGAGCCGCTAAATCTCTTTGTACTTGTGTGACTGAAACTTTCTGTCGCTTTCTTTCTTACTTTTTTGGGGAGGGGGAGTAGGGGGCGAATTCTGGCTTTCAAAAGTCTTTTTGGACATTGGGTGGACAGCTCTGGACAAGTTTTCCATCCCATCTGTGTCCCGCTACAATGTATAGATTATAGGTGGGACTGTTGTCGTTAAAGTGACCTACAACTAACTACATTAGTGTATCAAACTTCTGGGTTGTTTTTTTTCTTGTGAGTACCTAGTCCCATGTGTGGTGTTCTTCTCTCGTACCTCCCCCCCACCCTTGATATAGTATTATAGTAGAAAGAATCGGTAGTCTTAGGACACTGCCATTTCTATTGATACTACGCAGTGTCGGGTTTGCTTAATTTTGTTTTTGTTTTTTTAAATCTGGCTTGTCAGATTAATGACAAAGGGTTGTGTGTTGATATGGGGGAATCCTTTTTTTTATTTATTTTTTAAAATTAAGGTGGATTTTTATCCAGACAAAAAGTTTTGGTATCTAAGAGAGAACTTGGCGTGTGTGTGTATGTATGTGTGTGTGTGTGTGTGTGTGTGTGTGGTGTGTGTGTGTGTGTGTGTGTGTGTGTGTGTGTGTGTGTGTGTGTGTGTGAGAGAGAGAGAGAGAGAGAGTGTGTGTGTGTGTGTGTTAGTGTTAGTGTTAGTGTTAGTGTGTGTGTGTGTGTGTGTGTGTGTGTGTGTGTGTGTGTGGTGTGTGTGTGTGCGTGTGCGAGAGAGTGTGTGTGTGTGTGTGAGTTAGTGTGTGTGTGTGTGTGTGTGTGTGTGTGTGTGTGTGTGTGTGTGTGTGTGTGTGTGTGTGTGTGTGTATGTGTGTGTGTTTTATCCACTTTGGTAGTCCAAGTTTCTTTGGTGTGTTTAAAACTACAGCTGCTGTTTATTTGATAACTTTTCGGCTTCGGCGACATGCTTTTTGCTGTGATCCCAGTAGCGTCTATGTCTCGACAGTACAACCTAAGTCTTCTTTATTTGCGTTCCCTCATAGTGGGTAGGGGGGCGGAATAGCTAAGTGGTCAGAGCGCTCGCTTTTCCCCAAGTCAAGTTAAGCAGCATCGAGCGTGGTTACCAGTTGGATGGGTGACCTATTTCGCGCCTTGGCTTCAGCACAGTCACCCCCCGTTCACCCAGCTGTCAATGGGTACCTGCCCTCTTTAGGGTTAGGGAAGGTAAAGCAGCGAGGGAGAGGAGATGGGCGTCGCCCTCAACATGCTGGTCCCTAGAGAAGCTGAGGTCTCTGATGCCTCGCTCCCCTACGACCGCCTAGGTTATGGGACACCTTTCACTCACTCACTCACTCACTCACTCACTCACTCACTCACTCACTCACTCACTCACTCACTCACTCTAGTCCCATGTCCCAAAGGACGTAGGGGGGACATGAGAGAAGACGCAACAGAGATCTTTTTCCATGCTTCACGATCCTGTGTGGCTAGTAGGAGGTGTTGCAGGGGCTGGGCGGTCCAGTCTTTGATGTTGTCAACCCATGATTTCTTTTGGCGGCCTCTTCTTCTCTTGCCCTCGACTGTTCCTTGCAGGATGGTTTTTGCTAGGGTGTTGTGTCTTGTGGTGTGACCAAACCACATCAGCTTTCTCCTCTTTATGGTGGAGAGCAAAGGCTCTTGGGGGCCCACACGCTTTTTGATTTCTTCTTTCACATAGTTATTGGTCTTGTGTTCTTTGTATGATATTTTGAGGAGTCTTCTGTGGCACTTGTTCTCGAATGCTTGGATTCTCCTCTCTAACTCTGCTGTCAGAGTCCATGATTCACAGCCATATAGGAGGATAGATATCACGAGGGATTTGTAAAGGTGGTATTTGGTGCAGAAGCTGATGTTGTTGCTTCTGATGATCTTCTCGAGTCTGACTAGATCAGATGTTGCTGTTGCAATGCGAGCTTTCACTTCATTGTTTGATGTGCCATCTTTTGTTAGGATGGAGCCTAAGTATTTGAATTGGCTCACCTCTTCTAGTGTTTCTCCATTCATCTTTATTTCCGTGATGTCATTACTCGCGCTGTTGACCATGATCTTTGATTTCTCTGTACTGACCTCCATGCCGTATGCGCTCGCTCGATCTGTTAAATTGTCTGTGAGGATTTGCAGTTCTTGTTTGCTGCTGCCCATGAGGTCAATGTCATCTGCAAATCTGAGGTTGCAAAGGGGTCTTCCACCAATGGAGATGGAAGTGTGGTGGTTTTGCAGTGTCTCTGTCATGATGTTTTCGAGGAAGAGGTTGAAGAGTACAGGTGAGAGAAGGCAGCCCTGGCGAACCCCAACCGTGGTCTTGAAGAACTCGCCCACGTGATTATTCATAAAAACTGCACTTTCTGCGTTCTCGTACAGAGCTTTGATGACTTCAATTAGACAGCTGTCAATGTTGAAGTGCCTGAGTACTTGCCAGAGGCCGTCATGCCATACCCTGTCAAAGGCCTTTTTGAAGTCTATGAAATTGTGGTACAAGTCTTTTTGGTGTTGGAGATGCTTCTCTATCAGAATTCTCAGATTGAAAATTTGTTCCATTGTGCTGTGTTTTGGTCTAAAGCCCGCTTGTTCTTCTGCCAGGAGTTTTTCTGCTTGGTTTTTCAGTCTGTTGAGGACTACCTGCAGCATGATCTTGCTAGGATGACTTATGAGACTGATGGTTCTGTAGTTCTGGCATTGTTTGAGGTTTCCTTTCTTTGGCAGGGGTATTACAAGAGACTGTGACACCTTTACCTTTACCAAATTGGGTAGAATGCGTAGTGCCTGGTCTTCTTTCTCCTGTGCACGTAATTCTGCATGAGTTCTGCCCACTGGCCTCAGCCCACACATTCCAAATTTATGGCAGCTCATTTAGAAGTTCGTAAGATTTTTTTTTCAGATTTTCGGGGCGGGGGGAGAGAAAAAGGCAGTAGAGTGGGCTTGTAGACAAGAAATGAGAGAGAGAGAGAGAGAGAGAGAGAGAGACAGACAGACAGACAGACAGACAGACAGACAGACAGACAGACAGACAGACAGACAGACAGACAGACAGACAGACAGAGAGGGGGGGGGGGGGGGGGGGGTAGAGAGATAAGGCCAAGGGAAAAGGAAGAAAAACGAAGAGTGTTAAAAAAGGGGAAATCTCTAGCGCAGAATTTCCAGAAAGTGGGGATGCTATTTATACTGAAAGCACCCACCCCTCCCCTCCCCCCACCCCCTGGTATCCACAAAGTGGGAGTACAATCTTGTCTAACAAGTTGGAATCCCTACCAAGGTATCAGTTGATCTGATCCCCCCCCTACCTCCCCCCCCCCCCCCCCCCCCCCCCCCCCCCCCCCCCCCCCCCCCCCGGGAGATAACCCTCAGTACTGATTCCACTCTCCTGAAGGTTATTCGGATGTGACTGTAAAGGAGGGTTAATTACATCTTGAATCTTATAGTTTATTGAATCTCAGGCTATCCAGTGCAATAGTCGCCAGTTCTCTTCTTTGTGTGAATCAAGCAATTGTTCAGAAGTTATGCTGACATTACTATATAGATACAAAAACAATGCAGACAGGCAGACAGAATGAATGTGTGAGTATCATTTTCCACATTTTCGACAGTGTGTGTTGTTGTGTGTGCGTGCGTGCATGCATGTGTGTGTTCATGCATGTGTGTGTGTACATGCCTGTGTGCGTACGTGCGTGCATACGTACGTACGTGCGTGTGTGTGTGTGATGTATAGAATACAGACATTTTTTTGTCAAAATCACATCATTATCTTCAAAGCCGGTTTTGTGTTTCTACCCCAATACATGAAAACAAAAATCATCAAATATTTTCATCACCCCGTCTCCCAAGTCAAATGTCATGTAGATGAGTTACAAATGTTTCAAATTGTTCAAAACAAAAAGCGATTGCATACATAAAAAACTCTCGCATTGGAATATGTGGACCTCAACATTCTAGCTAAGCTGTTATGAAGATGTTAGGGGGGTTTGGTTTTGTTTTTAGAAAAATAAATAAGCACAGGTGATTCGAGCTTATTTTTCTGTAATAGAAATGAGTCGCCTATTATTTTTTTCTGAAAAGATCCGCGGCTATTACTTTTCTGTGTGTGCTTTTTGTGTGTTTTTTTTGTTACTTTCTTTCTTCTTACCAAACTTTGGTTTAGTTTTTTTTTTAATTCCATTGTTGATAGGTATCATTGTTCCTGTAGAATACCAAAAAAGCAATTCATTTTTTTCTGTTGGTGTGATCGTTTAGACCGAATTATTGTGAGTCGTCATAGTATCAACTTGCATGTACGAACAGAATAGAAACACACACCCACTTGCACGTGGGCGCGCGTGCGCACGCGCACACGCATGCACACACACATACACACACAACACACACACCAAACACACACACACGCACCACCATCACCACGCCCCCCCCCCCACACACACACACACGCAATGCACGCACGCACGCACACACACACACACACACACACACACACACACACACACACACACACACACACACCACACACACACACACATTATTTATTTTATTTTATTTATTTTATTTTCTCTTTTGGTTGTTGTTATAGTAGTTGCTTGTATTATTTATAGGCATAGTTTATTTTAAAGTTGTTGAAATCATGTTAGCAAGTTAATGCTGGTGAAATGTTTGTTGTTGTTGTTTTAATTGTTTGTTTGCTTTTTCCCCTTTTCTTTCTTTCGTTGGCTTTTTTGTTTGCTAGGGATTTTCTGCTGCTTTTTTTTTTTTTTTTTTTTTTTTGGATTTGATTTTTGCTATTGTTTTGATTTTTTTCTTTTCTTTTCTTTAGATAGATGGCTTGATGGAAAAAAGCAGATCGCTGCTTACTCAATGTACCATCTGGAAATAAAAATTTGATTGATTGATTGATTGATTGATTGACACACACCACACACTCACTCACTCACTCACTCACTCACTCACTCACTCACACCACACATACACACACACACACACACACACACACACACACACACACACACACACACACACACACACACACACACACACACACACCACTCACACACTCACTCACTCACTCACTCACTCACTCACACACTCACCACACACACACACACACACACACACACACACACACACACAACACACACACACACACACACACACACACACACACACAAAACACACACACACACACACACGCTGCGCGCGCGCGCTGTTGGTTTCATAATGTTGTGCTACCTCAGCTAGAATTCCGAGAATTCACCAAACGGTAAAAGCTGTTGATGTACTATGTCGACTTGATTTTGCGTTAGGTATTTTTGTTGTTTGTTTTGTTTTGTGTGTTGTTGGGGTTTTGTTGATTATTTTTTGCTCCTCCCTGCCCTAAAGGTACCCACACTCTTGAACATCACAGTCTAATCACGTTGAAACGTTTCTATTCCCCCCTGTTACAGGCGACTTCCCTCGGGCATGGTCTCTGCTGCTGGAGTACATCGAGACGTCGGCGCTGTGCCGGAACGCAGAGGTGTCCCTGGTGGCCCTCAAGAGCTTCCAAGAAATCCTGCAGATCTCCAGGGAGGGCAAGGACAGGGGCCACGACGATCTGGACCTGCCCCCCTCCATCCTCACTCCCCCCCTCCGTGGAGGAGATGCAGAGGTGAGTTGAATGAATGAATGAATAATCTTTATTTTTCAAGGGTAACAGAGTAAGTATTTACATACTTTTTTTCATCAGGCCCTTGCCCTGTTTAGGGAAAGAGAAGAAGAAGAAGAAAAAAACCCCATAAAAACACCCTACCAAGACAGGAGAAAGTCAAAAAGCAAAAACAAGGAGTTGGGGGAGGGAGGTGGGGGGGTGGGTGGGACTAGGGAGGGTGTTGAGTGGGGTTTGTAGTGTGTGAGGGGACGGGAGGGTGTAGTGTGTGCGGGAAAGTGTGTTGGGGGGGGGGGGGGGGAGTGTGAGGGTGTGTGTGTGTGTGTGTCTGTGTCTGTGTCTGTGTGTGTGTGACTCTGTGTGTGTGTGTGTGTGTGTGTGTGTGTGTGTGTGTGTGTGTGTGTGTGTGTGTGTGTGTGACTCTGTGTGTGTGTCTGTGTCTGTATGTGCAGGTGAAGGGTGTCGTTTTTTGTGGGGGTTTTTGTTGTTGTTTTTTAGGGGGAGCTGGGAGAGCGGTAGTATGTGTGTATAGATGTATGTGTATATGCGCGCGTCCTTTCCTGTCTCTCTTTGTATGTGAGAGGAGAAAAGAGAGTGTGGTATGCGCGCACGCGCACAAGATCATTTTCTGGCAGTTAGGACATTCCCATTTCTCTCGTCTTAACCGCTCTGTACAGGTAAAATACCCAAGTCTTATAAAAACATGTTTCTTTGCATCTGTAACAGACATCGGTACAGTAAATCAAAAGAAGTTTGGATCTCTTTTTTAGAACTTTGCAGCTGTGGGCATATCATGGAATATAGCATGTGCATATTTTAAACATTCTCTTTTTTTTTTTAAATGGACCGCACAAACAAGAAATACTTCATTGTCTTTTACATACAATGGAAATATTGAGTCCTTTTATGTATAATCCTCATAGCCATTGAAGTTACAAGCAATATCAGTATATCTATCCCCAAAGTCGGCATATGGCCACCTTCGTGGTGGGGGCCAAAAACAAAAAAGTCGCATACGCAAAATTCTCACCCCTTGGTGAACCTCGAAGCTCTGTAGCCGAGAAACGGTTAAAAAAAGTGAATTAAAAAGATGATACAAATTTTACCCACACTTTTGATGAAGCCCAACATCCCCCAAACCACACTGTGAAAGATATTATTTTTCCAGTGTGTGTGACCCAGTCAGGTTATGTTGCTCATCCATCCATCTATCTATCTATCTATCTATCTATTGAACTGGCAGAGCTGTGGAAAAGATTATCTTGGCTGTCCCTGATCTCCTTTTAGACTGAGCTTTTTTTAGAATTCTTTCAGTTTTGTTTTGTTTTTTAATTCTTGTATCTCGCTTGAGAGAGAGAGAGGGCGGGGTGGATGGAGAGAGAGAGAGAGAGAGAGAGATGAGAGAGAGAGAGAGAGAGGAGAGAAGAAAGCGCACACACACAATATCACAACACAACACAACACACACACGAAACCCACACACACAACTCACACACACACACACACACAACACACACACACACACACACACACACACACACACACACACACCACACACACACACACACACACACACACACACACACACACACCACAAACACACACACACACACACACACCGACACACACACACCCCCACACACACACACACACAACACACACACACACACACACACACAACACACACACACACACACACACACACACACACACACACACACACACACACAAGGGTCAAGGTGACCCCCAACCCCCAAACCCTCCCCCCCCCCCCGAAAAAAAGAAATCCAAATTAACGCACACGGACTTAAGACACAGGGAACAAACCTAATTGGCATGAATCACCGATAGAAAAAAAGAAAACACTTTCGGGTGGGTTTTTTTTTAAAAAAGACAATTTGTGTGTGTGTGTGTGTGTGTGGGCCGGTGGGGGGGGGGGGGGGGGGGGGGGAGGGGTGTGAAGAAGGCGAGATCAGAAAGAAATAACTTCTGCAAATTAAGGAAAGAAGGAGAGAAGGGTGGAAAAACAAGTCTTAAATTTCACAGAGTTGGCTGTGTGTGTGTGTGTGTGTGTGTGTGTGTGTGTGTGTGTGTGTGTGTGTGTGTGTGTGTGTGTGTGTGTGTGTGTGTGTGTTCAAATTCATTTAACGTCTTTTCACAAATTGTGATATTAGACGGGAAGGGGGGGGGGAGTAGGTGGGTGTATGAGTGTCAGAAAAAGAGGGTGTGGTTGGCAATGTATGGGATAAAGAATTTCAGGGAGTCAATACTTGCTAAGTAAATTAAAAAAAAAAAAACAAAAAAACCCAAAAAACCCCACCTTTTTGTCACTAACCTATTGAACTACAGTAAGCAAAAACGGGAAATGCAGTTCTAACAAACTCTAACAAAAACAGTAATTCCAATGAAAAATATAACTAAATAGTTACTTAATTTCACATAAGAAAACACAAAATATCCCTCCCAGAAAAAGAACGGGAATACCCAAAAATAACTGCGAAAAATCAGCTACAATCAGCAACATCTCCTAGCCCTCGCCCCCCAAAACCAAACAAAGATAAACAACAATAAGAATACAAATACCCAGTACAGGAAAAAACAAAAAAACAACAACAAAACATGTATTTATGTTTGTGTGTAGTGTGTGTGTGTGTATGTTTGTGTGTGTGTATGTGCGCGCGCGCGCGCGCGCGCGCGTGTGTGGTGTGTGTGTGTGTGTGTGTGTGTGTGTGTGTGTGTGTGTGTGTGTGTCCCTCTTTCGATGCCCATTTTCTTCTTTCTTTTTTCGGTTGTTTTTTTTTCCAAACTAGCACATAAACGTGGAGAATCTGAATTCTTAATGAGTCCCGAAAGACAACGACAGGTGTTGCTGAAATAACGGTGTGCATCTTTCTTGAAGTGTGTGGTGGGTGTGGTGTGTGGGGGGGGGGGGGGAGGGGGTAAGTGTTGTAGGGTGGGTGAGTGGGTGGGTGTTGTAGTGTGTGTGTGGGGGGGGGGGGAGGGAGGAAGTGTTTCTCTCTGTCTGTCTGTCTGTCTGTCTTCCCCTTCTCTCTCTCTCTCCGTCTCTCTCCATCTCCATCTCTGTCTCTCTCTCTGTCTCTCTGTCTCTCTCTGTCTCTGTCTCTGTCCCTGTCTCTCTCTCTGTCTCTCTCTCTGTCTCTGTCTCTGTCTCTGTCTCTCTCTCTGTCTCTCTCTCTCTCTCTCTCTCTCTCTCTCTCCATCTCTCTCTCTCTCTCTCTCTCTCTCTCTCTCTCTCTCTCTCTCTCTCTCTCTCTCTCTCTCTCTCTCTCTCTCTCTCTCTCTCTCTCTACTCTCACACACACACACACACACCACACACACACACACACACACACACACACACACACACACACACACCACACACACACACGAGCGCGCGCGCACGCACGCACGCACACACAAACCACCACCCAACACCTAACACACTCCTCAACTCTTACTCATTCTCCTCACTTCTCTTCCAAAACCTTTTTATTTTTAACCCACAGATCTGACGAAACCGCCAAAACCACCACCGCCACCCCAACCACCCCAACCACCACCGAAACCACCACAACCACCGCCACCATCTCAGAAAGCGCAGACGACGATATCCCCCTATGGTCAGCTGCCTGGAAAGTATGGCTCAACATCGGCACCAACGCTACCCGCGCACCCGACAAAGCCCAGGTCACAGCTACCCATTTTTCGATAATTGCCATTTTTCGATAATAGCCATTTTTCCATAATGGCCATTTTTCGATAATATCGATTTTTCCATAAAAGCTACTTTCTGATAATAGCCATTTTTCCGTAATGGCCATTTTTCCACAATGGCCATTTTTCGATAATAGCCATTTTTCGATAATAGCCATTTTTCCATAATGGCCATTTTTCCACTATGGCCATTTTTCGATGATAGCCATTTTTCCATAATGGCCATTTTTCGATAATAGCGATTTTTCGATAGTAGCTATTTTTCCATAATGGCCATTTTTCCATAATAGCCATTTTTCCATAAAAGCCACTTTCTGATAATAGCGATTTCCGCATAAAAGCCACTTTTCTCATGATAGCCACTTTCTCATAATAGCCATTTCTCCATATTAGCCATTTTTCCATAATAGCCATTTTTCGATAATAGCCATTTTTCCAGAAAAGCCACTTTCTGATAATAGCCATTTTTTGACAATAGCCACTTTCTCATAATAGCCATTTGTCCATAATAGCCATTTTTCCATAATAGCTATTTTTCGATAATAGCCACTTATCCATACTAGCCATTTTTTCAGAAAAGCCACCTTCTGATAATAGCCATTTTTCGATAATAGCCACTTTCTCATAATAGCCATTTCTCCATAATAACCATTTTTCCATAATGGCCATTTTCCATAATAGCCACTTTTCCATAATAGCCATTTTTCGATAATAGCCATTTTTGGATAATAGCCACTTTCTCATAATAGCCATTTTTCGATTATAGCCACTTTCTCATAATAGCCATTTTTCGATAATAGCCACTTTTCTCATAATAGCCATTTTCTCATAATAGCCACTTTCTCATAATAGCCATTTTCCGATAATAGCCATTTTTCGATAATAGTGATTTTCTCATAAAAGCCATTTTTCGATTTTTCGATAATAGCTACTTTTCCCATAATACCCATTTTCATTAAAGCCACTTTCTAATAATTGCCATTTTTCTATAATAGCCTTTTTTATTTTTATTTAAAGCCACTTTCTAATAATAGCCATTTTTCCATAATAGCCATTTTTCCATAAAAGCCACTTTCTGATAATAGCCATTTTTCCAGAAAAAGCGACTTTTTCTCATAATAGCCATTTTTTGAGAATAGCCACTTTCTCATGATAGCCATTTTTCCATAATACCCATTTTCCCATAAAAGCTTCATTCTGATAATAGCCATTTTTCCATAAAAGCCACTTTTTGATAATACCCTTTTTTCCATAAAAGCCACTTTTTCTCATAATAGCCATTTTTGCTAATAGCCATTTTTCGATAATAGCAACTTTCTCATAATAGCCATTTTTCCATAAAAGCCACTTTCTATAATAGCCATTTTTCCATAAAAGCCACTTTCTGATCATAGCCATTTTTCCATAAAAGCCACCTTTTCTCATAATAGCCATTTTTCGATAATAGCCACTTTCTGATAAAGCCCTTTCTCCATAATAGCCATTTTTCCATAAAAGCCACTTTCTGATAATAGCCATTTTTCCATAAAAGCCACTTTTTCTCATAATAGCCATTTTCGATAATAGCTTTTTTTTTTCCATAATAGCCATTTTTCGATAATAGCTATTTTTCCATAATAACCATTTTTCCATAACAGCCATTTTTCCATAAAAGCCACTTTTTCTCATAATAGCCATTTTTCGATAATAGCTATTTTCCCATAATAGCCATTTTTCGATAATAGCTATTTTCCCATAATAGCCATTTTTCCATAATAGCCATTTTCCCATAAAAGCCACTTATTCTCATAATAGCCTTTTTTTGGATAATACCCATTTTCCCATAAAAAGCCACTTTTTCTAATAATAGCCATTTTTCGATAATACCATTTTTCGATAATACCCATTTTTCCAAAATAGCCATTTTCCCATAAAAAGCCACTTATTCCCATAATAGTCATTTTTTTAATACCCATTTTCCCATAAAAAGCCACTTTTTCTAATAATAGCCGTTTTCGATAATACCAATTTTCTAATAATAGCCATTTTTTCCATAATAGTCATTTTCCCATAATGCCATTTTCCATAATAGCCATTTTTCAATAATAACCATTTCCATAATAGCCATTTTTCCATAATGGCCATTTTTCCATAGTACCCATTTTTTGGTAATGGCCTCTTTTTGATAATAGCCATTTCCCCATAATAGCCATTTTTCGATAATAGCCATTTTTCATTTTTCCATAATAGCCATTTTTCGATTAATAGCATTTTCCATAATAGCCATTTATTTTATAATAGCCATTTTTCGATAATAGCCATTTTTCGATAATAGCCATTTTTCTTAATAGCCATTTTCCCATAATAGCCATTTTTTGATAATAGCCATTTTTCGATAATAGCCATTTTCCATAATAGCCATTTTTCATTTTCCATAATAGCCATTTTCCAATAATAGCCTTTTTTTGATATAATACCCATTTTTTCGATAATAGCCATTTTTCATAATAGCCATTTTTCGTAATAGCCATTTTTGATAATAGCCTTTTCCATAATACATTTTTGATATAGCCATTTTTTGATAATAGCCATTTTTCGATAATAGCCATTTTTGAATAATTGCATATGCATTTTCTGTTACCCATTTTTGATAATAGCCTTTTTTCGATAATAGCCATTTCTAATACTTTATAATATACCATTTTCATAATAGCATTTTTCATAATAGCCATTTTTATGATAAATAGCTACTTTTCGATAATAGCTATTTATGATAATAGCTTTTTCGATAATAGCTCTTTTGATAATAGCCTATTTGTCATAATAGCCATTTTATTGTAATAGCTACTTTTCATTAATAGCTACTTTTCGATAATAGCTACTTTTTGATAATAGCTACTTTTCATGATTATATAACATACTTTTCGAATAGCTTTTCGATATAAAAGCTACTTTTCGATAATAGCTACTTTATGATAATAGCTTCTTTTCGATAATAGCTATTTTCGATAATAGCTACTTTGTCATAATAGCATTTTTGTAATAGTACTTTATATAGCTACTTTTGTAATAGCTACTTTTCGATAATAGCTACTTTTCGATATAAAGCTAATTTTTGATAAAAGCTACTTTTTCATGATAGCTATTTTATGATAATAGCTACTTTGTCATAATAGCTTTTTTATGATGATAGCTTCTTTTCGATAATAGGCTACTTTTCGATAATAGCTACTTTTTGATAAAGCTACTTTGTCATAATAGCCATTTTATTTGATAACTACTTTTGATAATAGCTACTTTTCGATCAATACTTTTGGATAATAGCTTTTTGATAATAGGCTACTTTTAGATAATAGCTTTTTTCGATAATAGCTACTTTGTCATAACATCCATTTTATGATAATAGCTACTTTTCGATAATAGCAACTTTCGATACTTTTTGATAATAAGGTACTTTGTCATAATACTTTAGCTACGTTACGATAATAGCTCTTTTCGATAGCTACTTTTTCGATAATAGCTACTTTTGGATAAAAGCTACTTTGTCATAATAGCCATTTTATTGTAAAAGCTACTTACTTAGCTACTTATCGATATAGCTACTTTTGATAATAGCTACTTTTGATAATAGCTACTTTGATAATAGCTACTTTGTATAATAGCTACTTTCGATAATAGCTACTTTATGATAATAGTACTTTATGATATAGCTACTTTTCGATAATAGCTACTTAATGATAATAGCTACTTTTCGATAATAGCTACTTTATCATGATAGCTACTTTGTCATAATAGCTTCCTTTTGATAATAGCTACTTTATGATAATAGCTACTTTTCGATAATAGCTACTTTATCATAATAGCTACTTAATGATACTAGCTACCTTAGCTACTTTACAATAATAGCTATTTTATGATATTAACTACTTTATGATAATAGCTACTATTCGATAATAGCTACTTTGTCATAATAGCTACTTTTCCATAATAGCTACTTTACCATAATAGCTACTTTATTATAATAGCTCCTTTTTGGTAATCGCTAGTTTATGATAATAGCTAATTTATGATCATAGCTACTATTTGATAATAGCTACTTTATGATAGTAACTATTTTTCGATAATAGCTACTTTATCATAATAGCTACTTTATCATAATAGCTACTTTAGCTACTTTACGATAACAGCTACTTTATAATAATAGCTACTTTATAATAATAGCTAGTTTTCGATAATAGCTACTTTAACATAATAGCTTCTTTTTGATAACTTTATCATAATTGCTACTTTTTGATTATAGCTACTTTATGATAATAGCTACTTTATGACAATAGCTACTTTTCGATAATAGCTACTTTGTCATAATAGCTACTTTATGATATAGCTACGTTACACTAATAGCTACTTTACGACAATAGCTACTTTACGATAATAGCTACTTTACACCAATAGCAACTTTACGATAAAAGCTATTAGTATAATAGCTACCTTACGATAATAGCTTCTTTACACCAATAGCTACTGTACGATGCTAGCTACTTTACGATAATAGCTACTTTACGATAATAGCTACTTTACGATAATAGCTACTTTTTTTTTACGATAATAGTTACTTTACGATACTAGCAACTTTACACTTATGGCTACTTTACGATAATAGCTACTTTACTTGCAATAGCTACTGGACGATAATAGCTACCTTACGATAACAGCTACTTTACGATAATAGGTACTTTTCACCAATAGGTACCTTACGATAATAGCTACTTTACACCAATAGCTACTTTACGATAATAGCTACTTTACACCAATAGCTACTTTACGATAATAGCTACTTTACACCAATAGCTACTTTACGATAATAGCTACTTTACACCAATAGCTACGTTACGATAATAGCTACTGTATGATATCAGCTACTTTACACCAATAGCTACTTTACGCCAATAGCTATCTTACGACAATAGCTACTTTACGATAATTGCCTCTTTATGACACAGAAGATGAGGTTCTAGAACCAACGAGTCTTTTTGTTTAATGCATCACTAAAAGAAGATAAACATACACACATACACACAGACACACACAGACACACACACAGACACAGACACACACACACACACACACACACACACACACACACACACACACACACACACACACACACACACACACAACACACAATCACACAAACACGCACGCACGCACGCACACACACACACACCACACACACACACACACCACACACACACACACACACACACACACACACACACTCACACACACTCACACACACACCACAAGCAGGGCGCACAATAATAATGACAATATACAGCAATATGATGCCTCACAGCAAACTGCAGAGTCCCCGCCACATTCGCCCACACAAACAAACGCACTGACAAACACCAGCGCTTGCGCGCATGCATACCCACCCTCTGCCAAAGAGGTGCCGTTTGGGGCAAAGACAGGCCCCAAAGAGCCGTTTTCAGGCCCGTCCTGCCCTGACTTTTCCACGGTTACAGACCTAAGGCACCGGGAACAAAATGGCACCGGATGCATACGCGCTCCCCTACCATCTTCGACGTGTGTGGCGCCGGACTTGTGGCGACACCGACGCCCTCAAGAGCTGAGAAAGCTAGTTTGTGGCAAGGAAATCTCGTACACTGTACGCACTGAAAACCAAGCAGGGCGCACAATAGTAATGACAATATACAGCAATATATTGCACCACAGTAAACTGCAGGGTACCCGCTACATGCGCGCACACAAATAAACGCACAGACAAACACCAGCGTGCGTGCTTGAGCGCGCATGCATACCCACCCCCTGACAAAAAGGTGTCGTTTTGGGCAAAGACGGGTCCAAAAGAGCCGTTTTCAGGCCCGTCCTGCCCCGACTTTTGCACGGTTACAGAAAGCTAGTTTGTGGGAAGGAAATCTGGTACAGTGTACGCACCGAAAACCAGTAAGGCGCACAATAATAATGACAATATACAGCAATATGATGCACCACAGCAAACTGCAGGGTCTCCATCACATGCGCGCATACAAACAAACGCACTGACGAACACCAGCGCGCGCACGCGTGCGCGCATGCATACCCACTCCTCTTGCCAAAAAGGTGCCGTTTGGATAAAAACGGGCCCCAAAGAGCCGTTTTCAGGCCCGTCCTGCTCCGACTTTTGCACGGATACAGACCCCAAGGCAGCGGGACTTTATGGCACCGGATGGATACTCGCTCCACTACCATCTTCGACGTGTTTGGCGCCGGACTTGTGGCGACACCGACGCCCTCAAGAGCTGAGAAAGCTAGTTTGTGGCAAGGAAATCTCGTACAGTGTACGCACTGAAAACCAAGCAGAGCTTGCTTAGAAAGGAGGGATTGGACTTAACAGGATCAAAAATACATACATGTATATAATCTGTCGTTGTTGTTATTTGACAATTTCAGGATGAGAGGAGACGTATTGAGGAGCTGGGAGGATTGGTGACCAACGCCTTTGGGGTTTGGCGCGTCAATGGCAGCGTCACTGTGTCTCGGGCAATAGGTTGGTTGGTGTCCTTGGATTTCTTTCCCTCTCCCCCGTTTTTTTTCCCCCCAGATTTATGGGAAGGTATAGTTTGTTTGTGTGCGTGTGTGTGTGTGTGTGTGTGTGTGTGTGTGTGTGTGTGTGTGTGTGTGTGTGTGTGTGTGTGTTTTATTTTCTTTATTTCTCATTTTATTTATTCTTTTATATTGAAGATAATAGAATAAGCACTCATGTGCTTTTTTATATCCAGTCCCCATGTTTGCGTTTTATTTTCTATTTGAATGTTAGAATGTTCTAACCACTAGGCTATCCTGTTCCCGCCACATACGCGCACACAAACAAACGCCCTGACAAACACCAGCGCGCGCGCGCGTGCGCGCATGCATACCCACCCCCCCTGCCAAAAAGGTGCCGTTTGGGGCAAAGACGGGCCCCAAAGAGCCGTATTCAGGCCCGTCCTGCCCCGACTTTTGCACGGTTACAGACCCCAAGGCACCGAGACAATGTGGCACCGGATGCATACTCGCTAACATACCGTCTTCGACGTGTGTTGCGCCGGACTTGTGGCGACACCGACGCCCTCAAGAGCTGAGAAAGCTAGTTTGTGGCGAGGAAATCTCGTACACTGTACGCACCAAAAACCAAGCAGGGCGCACAATAATAATGACAATATACAGCAATATGATGCACCACAGCAAACTGCAGGGTTCCAGCCACATGCACACACACAAACAAACGCACTGACAAACACCAGCGCACGCGAGCGTTCCCGAATCCATACCCACCCCCCTTCCAAAACGATTCCGTTTGGGGCAAAGATGGGCCCCAAAGAGCCGTTTTCAGGCCTGTCCTGCCCCGACTTTTCCAAGGCTACAGACCTCAAGGCACCGGGACAATATGGCACCGGATGCATACTCGCTCCCCTACCATCTTCGACGTGTGTGGCGCCGGACTTGTGGCGACACCGACGCCCTCAAGAGCTGAGAAAGCTAGTTTGTGGCAAGGAAATCTGGTATAGTGTCTGCACCGAAAACCAAGCAGATCGCACAATAATAATGACAATATACAGCAATATGATGCCTCACAGCAAACTGCAGAGTCCCCGCCACATTTGCGCACACAAACAAACACACTGACAAGCACCAGCGCTTGCGTGCTTGCGCGCATGCATACCCACCCCTCTGCCAAAGAGGTGCCGTTTGGGGTGAAAACGGGCCATGAAGAGCCGTTTTGAGGCCCGTCCTGCCCCGACTTTTGCACGTTTACAGACCCCAAGGCACCGGGACAAAATAGCACCGGATGCATACTCGCTCCCCTACCATCTTCGACATGTGTGGCGCCGGACTTGTGGCAAGACCGACGCCCTCAAGAGCTGAGAAAGCTAGTTTGTGGCAAGGAAATCTCGTACAGTGTACGCACCGAAAACCAAGCAGGGCGCGCAATAATAATGACAATATACAGCAATATCATGCACCACAGCAAACTGCAGGCTCTCCGCCACATGTGCGCACACAAACAAACACACTGACAAACACCAGCGCACACGCGCGTGCGCGCATGCATACCCACCCCCTGCCAAAAAGGTGCCGTTTGGGGCAAAGTCGGGCCCCAAAGAGCCGTTTTCAGGCCCGTCCTGCCCCGACTTTTGCAGGGTTACAGACCCAAGGCACCGGGACAATATGGGCCGGGTGCATACTCGCTCCCCTACCGTCTTCGACGTGTGTAGCGCCGGACTTGTGGCAAGACCGACGCCCTCAAGATCTGAGAAAGCTAGTTTGTGGCAAGGAAA